>JASFAX010000235.1:0-77244 GCA_030737875.1 Allium sativum
TGCAACGATTTGCAATATATTCCATTTCATGTATATTCTCTCCCTTAAGTGTGTTTTTTTACTACTGTTGAAAGAAAATGATCAAATAATTTACCAATTCGTGTTCTATTATAGCATGACTTTGACGTCCTGCATGGTGGGCATAACTTAGAGTGGATTTATTTTTTCTTTTTTGCCTGCCTCCATTCTTCTGCTCGCTTCAAGCGTTGCTTCATTCTTTATGAACTCGTTCCAATCATCTTGAGCAATTGTAGGTGGACATTTTTTTCATCCGTTCTTCGTCATTATTTAGAGTGTCATAATAAGTTGCTCTCAAGTTTTTCTTGTGTCTCCTAAAAGCCTCATCCATTCTTTTTGAAAACATTTCCTTTGAAAGTGGTTTAAGCATATACATTTTCTGTAAAAATTAAGAGTCAGAGACTGTAAAAATAAACTATAAAATTTATATGCTATTTTTCACAAATTTACCACCAAATAGTTCTAATCGTCATCCATATATGATTTGGGTACTTTATCCCAACCTGTGTAAGAGATCGGCACATAATATCGTACTTATTTACCAATCGTAGTAGCGATTTTTGAGCATTTTCTGAGACTGGAATACCAAGTAGGTTTTGTTTAACTTTTTGATCTTTTGAACATGATGCATGTGATGATGTGGGATTTTATGACGTATTTTCCTAAGAAATAGAAGCAACATTAAGAATCAAGACAAATACCACGAATCAGAATATTATTCACATTTTTTATTGATCATGTACTCTGTTACATTTCCACTCAACAATTCATAAGTCTTACTCACTTTGAAATAGTTCAAAGAAATAATAAAAACAGAATGGATTGCGATCAGAAAGTGTAATTCATGACATTGCAAATACATATGATTCGTTGGTAAAAAAAAGCATTCAACAATTCATAGGTCACATGAGTTTGGTTAGATGTTCTAGTTTTTCATTGTCTTCAAAAGCCGATTGATAAACGGAAGGAGACTCAATGTCAAACACATTTGTAATCAACAGTTTTGGTGTATCCAAAACCACGGACCAGCCGTCATTTTTTTAAATCTTTTGAGTAGAATACTTAACTCGCTTCTGATGCAAGAATAAATGGCTCATCATTCATGTTGTCTTTGTTCTTTAATTTTCCTGAATTAACCATGATCAGGTTTGAAGCGGGATCTATTTTGCAACCATTGATCTTATCCTCGACTTCTATCCAAACATAATAAAAAACTGTTTGTTTGAAATCAGTGTAATCCAACTCAAGTATCTGCTGAATAACTCTGTAATAAGTTATTTCTGCTTCCTTATAATTTTTATCTTTACCACTCGCTCTAAATTTTGTAATTGCTATCATGCATACACCGCTATCCTATGTTACCATATGGTCTTTGTATATTTTCACGGAAAATAAAAACTTATTCACTTGGTACTTCATATAACTAAGCGCCATGAACTTCGGCCCGTGTATTAGCAGCCAAAGAATTGGGTCTACGTTGCTGCAATTAAACAACTACATAAAACACGAGAAGAAAATCAAGCATGTTCACGAAGGTGTATTGCAAACTTATAAACATGTGAATTACTTTAGATGATGTAATACCTCATTACGTAACCATATAGTAAAAAGTATAACGACTTCGATAGTTGTACCTCTGCCTCATGGTTGAAATTTAGTGCTTTTCACATAGGAGTTGTACCTTCTATACATGGATAACACATATCAAAATGAATATATAAATTGAATTAAAAAATTAGAAATTCAAAAACTACTTCATGAACTTACTTCTTCCATGGATTCAATCCATCATACTTATTTAGGACCCATCTATGCACTTATTCGAGTTTCACTTGGGTTAACATTATAGCTTTACCATTATCCAAAGGTATCTCACCCGCAAACTCATCATCATCATTTAAAAATGCTTCGCGAGTATGTTTATGGTTGCCATAACATCCGTTTGGGATACATTCCATGCAATAAAGGATAGCTTCTTCTATGATATATCCTTCTATATTGCGCCCTTCAATGTATCTTATGTTGCGCACATACCCTTTATATGTTTTCGTCAACCTATGATTGTGATCAATTATATATTGCACATGATAGTCATTTATACCAAACAATAATGTAAATAACAAAAATTAGTTACTTACCATTCAAAAGTATACATCCATCTATATCTGATAGGGCCACCAACCAATGCTTGATCGGCTAAATGAACCATAACATGGATACTGATATCAAAAAATGCAGGTGTAAAATGTTTTTCAAAAACACACATTGCTTCCGCCAACATAGCCTTTGCTTTTATACGGTGTTCACTATTGATCACCTTTGAGCACAAAATGTTAAAGAATAGACTAATACGATAAATAGCATTTCGTAGATCCTTATGTTGTGTATAAGCATGTTGAAGCAATACCAGAAGCAGATGTTGCATTATGACATGGTAATCATGTGACTTCATATTTCTTAGTTCGGGACCATTGATGCTCACGTTGTTACGGAAGTCAGAGGTGAATTCGATAGGTACTTTTAAAATTTTCAATATGGTGCAAAATCTTATCTTTTCTGTTTTTTCTTAAGGTGAAAGTTGCCTTTGGTATGATTATTTTTTTGTTTCGGGATCTACCATGGTTTTCATATCCTTGCGTGCATTGATGCCATTTTTTGACTTCTCTTTATGGTCCATTATGGTGCTGATGAGATGCTCTGCGACATTCTTCTCCGTATGCATAACATCAATATTATGTCGAATCATATTTGCTTTCCAATATGGTAAATCAAAAAAGATAGACCTCTTATACCAAGAAAAAACATTGACACCTTCTTCAACGGTCGACTTTTTCCTTTTTCGACCAACTTCTTCTTTGTGTTTACCGATTTTCATTTTGACATTCGCTACTCTCTTTTCAACTTCAAAACCATTCAATGGTCTTTTAGCACGACTGAGTTCTTTTTCATTGTTGAAATTTGTCTTGTTGTATCAAAACCTGTGTCTGTTAGGAAGATACATTCGATGTCCCATAAAACTCATCTTCTTACTTTCAAGAAGACGATAAGAACAAGTGTTTTCCCTACAAATGGGAAATGCAAAGTAACTGTGAGTTGTACGTCCCGATAAAGTTCCAAGACCAGGGTGATCATGGATCCCCCACAACACCTTAGCTCTCATTGTAAACTCGGATTTATTTGATGAATCATATGTAACAACTCCTTTCTATAACAACTTTAACTCGTCTGCCAACGGCTATAAATAAACATCAATATCGTTCCTCGATTGTTTTGGCCCAGAAGTCAACAGTGTTAACATTGAAAACTCTTGTTTCATGCACATAGATGGAGGAAGATTATACGGTAATACAATTACCAGACAACAACTGTAAGGGTCAGTAAGAGAAGCATTCGGACAGAAGCCATCTGTTGCTAATACAAGTGTGCCATTTCGTGGCTCGACTGCGATTGTTTTGTTAAAAGAATCCACAGCTTTCCATTGAGAAGTGTCACATGGATGAGGCATTACATTTGGATCAAACTTGGCACGACCATGTTAGGTCATTGCATCTGCTATCCATGGTACAATATACAATCTCTTCAATCTAGAAGAAAATATCTTAATGTCTTTTGAGCTACTTTGGCTCCTTTTCTCTCATCGTTAAAAATGTCATATATCTTGGTTCATTTAAATTTGTACAAGAAATTATTTTCGCATCATCTTTCTAGTGCAACATGCAATCATTGATGCATGCGTCGTATGTTTTGGAATTCATTCCAACTTGCTTAATGAACTTATTCACGTCGTGGTATTTTGTCGGCAGCGTGTTACCTTCAGGGAGTAAATCCTTCATTAGTTCGAGTAGTGCAGTCACACCATTATCTGAGAAGCTGTATTGGGTCCTCAAGCTATTCAGTTTCACAATGGCATATAGCTTCGTTATCCATTTTGGACATGAAGGATAAATTGGCTCTTTTGCGCTTCCATAATGTGGTGTATACTTCTTACTTTCATTGGCCTGCCAATTGCTATCATCCGTACACTTCTCTCCAACATTAGCATGATCAAACAATGGATTTTCAGGTTAAAAATCATGAAATCTATTTGCTTTTGACCAGATCTTCCATCACAATATGTTCAACCTCGTCGGTACTTGTGGCATTACTATTTGGTTGCTATTTTCCCATCTCCGCCTTTTTTCCCCATGAAAATACCACATGTTATATGATTGGTTAAAACCCCATCTAAGCAAATGAAAATGAATTTCATCTAATTTGAACATCTTCAAATTTTGGCACCGATTGCAAGGGCATAAGTACACTCCTTTCCTACCACTGTTTTCTTCAACAAAACAAATAAACATGTTCACCCCATCAAAATAGTATGCAGATCTTTGATTAGATTCACTAATCCACTTTTTGTCTATATTGAATGGCATGTTGTCCGCCTATAAATTCAAAATTTGTTACAACTTATAAATTGCATCAATCACTGGATGTTTTTATTGGCAAGTTGGTTACTTTTCGTCTATCACTGGATCACAAATGGGCCCACCCCCTTCACACATGCCTGTATCTTTCTCCGTTAAAAGATTAAAGGAATTTTCAGTCCTTAGCAAGCCTAGTTTGTCAAGCTAGGTTCAGTACAGTTGTCGAGGTTCAATAAACTTAGTTTTATTTACTGGAATGAGTATGGCAGTTTAACTAATAAAATTCAAGGTTCATATCCTACATATCCAGTATGACTAGCTAATACAAGGAAATAGATCAAATAACGTGTGCACTGACCATAGTGTAGTATGACCAACTATGAAAACCTAATTTTCTTCAACGTTCAACCTTGCTTTGTAACCGCCCTTAGGTAAAAACCAAAAAATAGCTCTCCGGCCTGCAACATGTTGAGCATGAATAGAAACAATAGCACAAAAAGTATCGATTACTAGAAACTGAATCAAACCAAAATTTTACTAGCAATAGAGACGCGTGATTTCTAGACAATGACAAAGAAGAAGATTTAAGCAGACAACTATCAGATTTCTATAATTTTTGGGAGCGATTTCCAGAAATGGAAATAGGGCACATGATACAATATTAGATGAGGGAAATAAAAAAGGGAGGGAGAGAACCTGACAGGATTAAAAATTCGGAGGGATGGGTGTGCTATGTTGGCCAAAAGTTTTACACAAAAAAGGCCCAATTTTGAAATGGCCAACAATCGAATCAAATTTAAATTAGGTTGGGGTGGTTGGTCAGATTTGCCCCTAAGCCATATCAAATTAACCGATCCGGAGCATTCGCAATGGATAGTCAGATTTAGGGTGCTTGGGGTGGTGCGGATCGCAAACTGTTGTTTGATACGAATCTGAGCATTATCAAATTTGATACGGCTATTAGCCAAATTGTATACCCGAATCCTTGTGTGCCAAATTCACTGATATGGTGCAGTGATATATAGTACACTATATTAAATATTTTATCCCTCCCTCCCTTTATTTAAATATACTAACATGTTTTACTAACTTCCTACTCCAACTATTGCCAACCAGCTGACCTAAACCACTTCAACTTTCATCTCCTTCCCTCTCTTCCTTCCCCTTCCTCTCTTTCTTCCCCTCTTTCTCTTTTTGTTTTCTTGTCCATGCATTTTAAAATACAAGTTAAAAATACAAAACATAAAACTTGTTTTTAAACCAACTCTGCTAAGGTTCAGTACAAATTTTATCCCAAATTAAAGCTTATATCGGGTAAAGTGGTCAAAATATTGAGGTGCACTCAAATCCATACTTTTAACTTGTTTAGGCGACCTATTGAATTGTTTTATTATCATTGCAAATTTAACATGCTCATCACGTTAACATGAGTACTATTGTTTATATACCAAATGACTAATTATTTCAGAATTGGAAAATATTGACCAAAATTAAAATATTACCCCAAGCACTTTTTCAAGCAGAGCCTCATATACAGTGAAAGGCAATGTATATGCAAAATTGTTTGACAACTCGTGGCGGTCAACACCCGTAGGAATCACCTCTATTTCAACTACAGCCGACTCAGCCATTCTTGTGTCAATAAGAGATGTTGTCACAGGGTGAACATCTCTGCTAAGTGGCATTTGATATTCTTGCTTCACAACTTTTAATGCAGCTAAATGTGCCAATGCAGTTAATTTTCTTACAAACTTTCTAACCACTGCTTCTCTTGCATATCTCTGAATTATTAGCTTCACTGTGGCCTAGAAAACAGAACACAACTAGAGATCTGAGCTTATATTATTATGGTAGATACTCACAGTTTTATATGCTCAAAATAACATATATTTTTAACTACTATGCATAAATCATGAACTAGGCTTCATAAGCTCCCCTTCTCTTGGAAGAAACATAAACTTTCGTGTTCATCATGATTTAAAGTTATCAAACTAGTGCAGTGAAAAATTCATGTGACTTAGAAACTACTAGCAAAATGAAAAATTCGTCCCTAAATATTGAGCTGACAATTGAATTTATATAGTTGTAAACAAATGGGTCAGAAGACTCACGACCACATTATTTTTTCACAAGCTGCGTTAACTGTGACGGCCCGCCCCACACCAACCGACATTTACTCCAAAGGTGCGTTGTACACACGTCCAGTTAGCACGGAACGGGTCGTCAGAAGGAAAGGGAAGAAGGAAATAAACTAACAAGGAACCTGTAGAATGTCTCACAGCGCATAGAACAAAATATAATAATAACATACTTGACATAAAACAGATGAGACGGTGCATAAGCTGAAACAACTAACATAGCAGCGGAAAATCCAAGTACAGCTTATGATCCAAAGTTAAACATTATTACAACTTTTCAAACTGTCTCAAAAGAAAAAGCAAGATAAAGGAGGTACACTACTTATGCCCAAGTAGCGACCACCAACAACACATGGAGAATAACTATATATCATACGTGGAAGCCTCCTGCTCGCCTCCGAATCAGCTACTCGCGCACCACCAGCTAACATGTCTCTAGTCTGCTCGTGTGAGCACCCAGAGTAATAAGAGGAGACATAAAACTCTGGGTCAGACATAAAGCCTGGTATGAGCGATAAGCATCTAACAGAACAATAACAGGTAGACTAAAACATACCTGAACCTGGACCTGCAACCAAAGAGTTAGTACTACATACTGTACAACACTCTAAGGTGCCATATCAAACGGTGTAAAGATACGGGGGTGGGGGTGTGCATGTCATAGTGATGGCAAACAATCAAGCATAGCAACCATCCTCACATCTCTCACTCAGCGCGTAAAGCATACGATATTCATCACTTCGATCACCCAACATACCTTGCTACGATCACTTTGTCCCATGAAGTCATAAATGGCTTCACTGCACTGGTAACATAGCCACTAATCCTTCGCTATGTCCACTTGCCCCATGGAGTTATTCACCCCATCTGCGCTGGCTCATAGCTTTACCAATCCTTTACTATGTCCACTTGCCCCATGGAGTTATTCACCCCATCTGCGCTGGCTCATAGTCTTACTACGCATCACTTTGCCCCTCGAGTATTAATGACTCTACTGCACTGATAACGTAGTCTTGCTACCATCACCTTGCCCCTCGAGTCATAGTGACTCTACTGCACTGATAAGTAGCCCATCATTCCTTTCAATGGTGAATCGAAGTTATGAACGTCGACAACTCCTTAGCACACGTCCCGCAGCAAAGCCCAACCATGAAGTGAACTCATCGGTTCCCAACTGGATCCTGAACTCTAACTTCCCATGTTGGACTACCTTTGCATCCCGGGTTATTGGTCAATACTGGGTCGGGTCGGAATTCGCTACTAGCCATCGGTTCGGGTCGGGTCCTCTACTTTGAATCGGTTCGGGTTGTGGTCTTCCCCTGTAGCGGTTCGGTTCGGGTTCACAGCGTTGCATCGGTTCAGGTCGGGTCGGGTTGCCATCTCCCATTCAGTTCGTGCTCCCGCTCTGATCAGCTCCCTCGTTCTTCATTTACTCCGATCTGATCCCCCTCCTTTAGCCGATCCGATCCCAGTTCAATTAGCATGGTCTTCCTTTTTGCCAGGTTTCTCAAGTGTCCTGTTCCGATACGATCGAATCCCTTGCCCATTTCACTTATCCGATCTGAGCCCCCATATTCAATCTGATCCAATTCAAAACCTGCACTTTTCCTGAAACTTTCCCAGCAAGTGTTTTACGCCATTCGACGACGTTTTCGACCATTCCAACTATTCTAGTCAATCACAAAGCATACCATACAGTCATAGCAACATGTATAATCAACCACAAACATCAAAACAACAAAATGATAGGTTAAAGTGGATCAAATCTAGCCAAAACCCCATATCTCCCCTTAAGCATGTTTAGGTGGAACTAATGACATGATAAGCAAAACTTAACCAAATTAACCCAAATTCATATCAGAGGTCTAAAACATCATTTAAGAATTTATGAACATTTTTCTAGAATTTTATCATGTTTAAATTCGTTATTTAACACTAATTAACCTTAATTAGCCGTAATTAGTGAGGAACTATGCAAATCACTCACCTTAGCCACAATTAAACTAAGATCTGAAATAAATCTCTGATTTGATGCGAATCCCAATGCTAAACAGCAGCTCCAATGTCGAGTTGCTGTAGATCTCTCTTGATTCGATGTTGCTAAGCATAATCCTTGATTAGGAGATGATTTGGAGGTGATTTTAGAGGTTGGAGGCCATTTTTAGGGTTTCTTGGAGATAAGTGGAGGCTAGAAAACTGAAATGGAATGATTCTATAACCCTTTTCAGCCACCCCATAACCCTAATTCCCGAAATGGGTTATGGGCCCATTCACTAATCACCCTATCTGGCCCGGTTAAGAAGTTTTTCACCTTCCAAACTTTATTTCAGCCATATCTCCCAAAGGTTAGTCCGTTTTTCACTTGTGACCACTCTACGGAAAGGTAAACCATCAAACGAATCAAATGGAAGTGGTTTCAGGTCAAAATCCCTTTCCAATCAAAAGTTATGGCCAAAACAAGATCAGCTAGGGGCAAAACGGTCATTTAAAAATCGACAAAAATCATGAACATGGGAAATGAGTCAAATGGTTGTTTCCCAAAGTTACATGACCATACGACTTCATATGGGAAAGAAATAAATATTCTACGATCCTCCGATACGTAAAATGCGGGTTGTTACATTCTCCCCCCCCCCCCCCCCCCACCTTAAGAAATTTCGCCCCCGAAATTCCCTAACCGAAACACACAAAAGGGTCCTGCATGCCTATCAAACATAAAACAACAATCAGACATGCAAATCAAGCAAAACAAGTCTATCCTAGCCTGCGGAAATAACTAAATTACCAGGTAAATCTTACCCGGCAAAGAGTTCTGGATACGTCTTTCTAATGCTCTCCTCTGTCTCCCAAGTACAATCATTCTCGTTCTCGCCCCACTGAACCTTGACTAGCTTCACCGCCTTTCTTCGAAGTTGCTTCGTATCGTGCTCGACAATACGAATCGGCTTGCGGTTCTCAACCGCCTTGGGTTCTACTTTGAAGTCCTCTAACTGATCAGGTGAAATAGTCACATATGAGTCGTGAACGAACTTCCTTAGTTGGGAAACATGAAATACGTCGTGAACTCCCGCCATCTTCTCTGGTAAGCCAATTCTATATGCCAAATTCCCGACTAGTTCAAGAACAGGGAATGGGCCAACAAATCTTGGTGCTAACTTGCCTCTCCAACCAAATCGTATCACGCTCTTCAACGGAGAAATCTTGACAAACACCAAGTCACCAACGGAGAATTTTAAGTCTCTTCTCCTTTTATCGGCATAACTCTTCTGCCTATCTTGGGAAGCTTTCATTCGTTGTTGAATGGTCATAATCTTATCTGAAGTTTCCCTCACCACATCTGGTCCAAGCATAAACTTCTCGCTAGTCTCTATCCAACATGATGGTGAGTTGCACGGTCTTCCGTACAAAGCTTCATATGGAGCGATACC
Organism: Allium sativum; assembly: GCA_030737875.1. NCBI lineage: Eukaryota > Viridiplantae > Streptophyta > Magnoliopsida > Asparagales > Amaryllidaceae > Allium > Allium sativum. Next base: position 9,994 of record JASFAX010000235.1, read on the forward strand.
GATACTGGATTGGTAGCTATTATTATATGCAAACTCTACTAGATGCAAACAGTCATCCCATGATCCACCAAAATCCAATATACATGCTCTCAAGAGATCTTCCAATATACGATTCACCCTCTCCGTCTGACCGTCCTTCTGAGGATGATATGCAGTACTGAGATGTAATTCTGACCCTAGAGCCTCTTGTAAGCTCTTCCAAAACCCACTAGTGAACAACGGGTCTCGGTCACTCACAATGCTTTTAGGTACTCCATGAAATCTCACTACCCACTTCATATACAATTTTGCTAACTTAGTTGCCGTTCTGGTCGATTTGACTGGTATAAATCTTGCAATCTTGGTCAACCGATCCACAATTACCCAAATGCTATCATATCCCGATCTGGTCCTTGGTAAACCATCGATGAAATCCATCGAGACTTGCTCCCATTTCCATTCGGGAATTTCTAATGGTTGCAGCAACCCACTAGGCTTCTTTTGCTCGGCTTTAACTAGTTGGCAATTCATGCATTTGGATATAAACTTCCCAACGTCTCTTTTCATCCCTTCCAAGTAGTAAGTCTGCTTCATGTCTCGATACATCTTATTACCACCGGGATGTATAGTCAGTTTTGAGTGATGGCATTCTCTAAGCACTTCATCTCTCAAACCATTCACGTTGGGTACAACTAGTCTTCCATTCTTTCTAAGCCATCCATCTCGATCAAGCCCATACAAATTCATCTCCTCACCGTCGATGTCCATCTCTAACTTGGAGATGATTTCCAACAGATTAGGATCGTCCTTCTGGCCGGAACCAATCCTCTCTATCAAAGTGGGTCTGATCGTCAAACTAGCTAGCACTTCTGGATCCAATTCGCACTTTGGTCTGAAATCAAACCCCGCGATATACTCCAGTTGCTTCCATTCTAGAAACATAGTCCCTAAACTGGCATGTCTCCTACACAAGGCATCGGCTACTGCATTGCCCTTCCCAGGTGTGTATGCGATATCAAAATCATACGAAGCCAAGAACTCTAACCATCTCTGCTGACGGAGATTCAGATCCTTCTGGGAGAAGAGATACTTTAACGATTTATGATCGGTAAACAACTCAAATCTTTCTACCAAGAGATAGTGTCTCCACATCTTCAACGCAAACACAATTTCTGCTAATTCCAAATCATGCGTAGGATACTTCTTCTCATGCGGCTTTAGTTGCCCACTAGCATAAGCTACAACCCTACCTCCTTGCATCAATACGACACCTAGTCCGGTACCACAAGCATCTGTGTATACCGTCATCTCTTCATTCCCTCTAGGAATGACTAATACTGGCGCACGCGTCAACTTTTCCTTTAGACTCTTGAATGCCTTCTCACACACTCCGTCCCAGACTAAGGACTGATTCTTCTTAGTCAACTGAGTCAACAGTGCTGCCATCTTAGATAAGTCCTGGATAAACTTACGATAATATCCAGCTAACCCCAAGAAACTTCTCACATCTGTTGCATTCTTGGGCGTAGGCCAATCCTGGACCGTAGCCACCTTCGCAGGGTCCACGGCAATAACATTTTCTGAAACAACATGGCCCAAGAACCTTACTTCCCTTCTCCAAAAGTGACACTTAGAGAATTTCGCTTTCAATTGGTGTTTCCTCAGCACCTCCATCACTATCCTCAAGTGTCCCTTGTGTTCCTCTTCTGTCCTCGAATAAACAAGGATATCGTCCACGAACACAAGAACAAACTTATTCAACTGATCCCTGAATACTTGATTCATAAAATCCACAAAGTAGGCTGGTGCATTGGTCAACCCAAATGGCATGACCAACCACTCATAGAATCCAGACGGCGTCCTGAATGCCGTTTTCGGAACACTCTCATCCGCTACTCAGAGCTGATGAAATCCTGTCGCGAGGTTCAACTGGGAGAACACTCTTGCCCCTTCCAGTTGATCAAACAAATCACCTATCCGCGGTAGAGGATACTTATTCTTCCTCGTTACCTTATTCAACTCGCGATAGTCCATACACAAACGAAGGGAACCATCTGCCTTAGTGGCAAACACAACTAGTGCTCCCCACTCGGAGACACTTCTTCTAATAAATCCCTTCTTCAAAAGATTGCCGACTTGCACCCCGAGCTCTCGCTGCTCCCTTGGTGCCATACGACGAAGTGGCATCACTATAGGTCTGGCATCTTTCACTAAATCAATACGGAACTCAATCTCTCGGTGTGGTGGAAGCCCGGTCACCTCCTCGAAGACGTCCGGGTACTGGCCAACCATGGGCACATCTGACAGCTCATCCTGCGGGATGTCGAGGGAATTTACAAAACTAGCCATTACCCCATCACTAGGTAGACTACCGAACACTACCCTCCGCCCATCATCCACCCTAACTGTCACCAAAAAGCCCTCACAGTCTACCACCACCCCGTATCTTTGGTGCCAATCGACTCCCAATATAATGCCATACCCAGTAAAGCCCAAAACAAAGCAATCACAAACAAACATACATCCATGACTCGATAAGACCAAATTCCTGCAAATCATACTAAGGCTAGTCAAACCACCAATCGGGTTCGTCACAACAAATGGTCTATCGACTATCTCAGGTTCCAGTCCCAACCTATCTACCAGGTCACTAGATATGAAGGAACGGGAAGCCCCTGTATCAAACAAAACTCGAACTGGTACACCGTAAATAGAAAGCATACCTTGAATAACAACATTCTTTCCTTTCTCCGCCACAGTTGGGGCATTCGACGAAGAAGGAACAGCATCAATAGCATATGCTTTCACAATCTGCTTCTCCTTAAGAGGTTGCGGACACTTATCCTTGAAATGTCCCACTTGACCACAGTTGAAGAACTTCCTATCCGCTATCTTGGCCCGACAATCTTTGGCATAATGGCCCTTCTTACCACAGCCGAAGCACTCAACATCCTTCTTGCTCTTTTTCTGGCCATCCTTTGCTTGGCTCTGCTTCCTCTTCCTCTGAGAGTTATTCTTGCCTCCACCGCCTGCTTGCGGCTTCGGCCCTTCTGCGGATGTAGCCTCAGTCTTTGACTTAGGGTAAAGACTCTCTGATCTCAAAGCTTTCCCCACAATCGATTCAAAAGTCTCATCGATGTGGTTGATAAGCCTTTCCCCCAAGTATCCATCCAACCCCGTAATGAACTTCTCATTCTTCTTCTCAGGAGTATCGATAAGAGATAGTCCATACTTTGATAAGGTGTCGAACTCAGCAATATAGTCAGAGACTGCCCTACCACTATGCTTGAGTTCCAAGAATATCTTAAACAACACTGACTTCTGGGCAGCTGGAATAAACTTCTCGCTAAAGCGAGCCCTGAACTGATTCCAAGTAACCTGATCTTCTGGAGTAGCTGTTTTAATGGCATTCCACCAATTCATCGCTCGCCCTTGCAGCTGACGAGACGCTAGCCTTCTCTTCATCGCATCCTCAAGACCGAAGTCGTCGAAGATACGATCACAGCTATCCATCCAACCTTGAACATCTGTAGCCGACTATGTCCCGTGGAACGGCTTCCCACCAAGGTTAGTGTAATCCTTGCACAACTTGGCGAAATCGACCCTAGGCGCCTGCACTACTGGGCCAACACCAATTCCGAGATTGGGAACTGCCCCTTGCACTTCTCTAAGCATGTCCCTCATGAGGTCAGTAAACATCGCCCTCATGTCAGCAGCATTCCCATTATTGGCTCCTCTACCAGCACCTCTAGCATATCGGCTCATCGTCAATCTGTAAAAGAGAAACGATTAACGACCCCATAGTGGTGCTAGTGTAATACGACTTCATTCTTATACTACTAATAGTATATGTATATAGTTTTTGAAAACCAAAGTAATCACAAATACGCCCTCTCATATACGTACTATCTCTCCCTAGTGTCTTTCCCTAGGTTAACTACGCAACCTAGGGCTCTGATACAAAATGTGATGGCCCGCCCCGCACCAACCGACATTTACTCCAAAGGTGCGTTGTACACACGTCCAGTTAGCACGGAACGGGTCGTCAGAAGGAAAGGGAAGAAGGAAATAAACTAACAAGGAACCTGTAGAATGTCTCACAGCGCATAGAACAAAATATAATAATAACATACTTGACATAAAACAGATGTGACGGTGCATAAGCTGAAACAACTACCATAGCAGCGGAAAATCCAAGTACAGCTTATGATCCAAAGTTAAACATTATTACAACTTTTCAAACTGTCTCAAAAGAAAAAGCAAGATAAAGGAGGTATACTACTTATGCCCAAGTAGCGACCACCAACAACACATGGAGAATAACTATATATCATACGTGGAAGCCTCCTGCTCGCCTCCGAATCAGCTACTCGCGCACCACCAGCTAACATGTCTCTAGTCTGCTCGTGTGAGCACCCAGAGTAATAAGAGGAGACATAAAACTCTGGGTCAGACATAAAGCCTGGTATGAGCGATAAGCATCTAACAGAACAATAACAGGTAGACTAAAACATACCTGAACCTGCAACCAAAGAGTTAGTACTACATACTGTACAACACTCTAAGGTGCCATATCAAACGGTGTAAAGATACGGGGGTTGGGGTGTGCATGTCATAGTGATGGCAAACAATCAAGCATAGCAACCATCCTCACATCTCTCACTCAGTGCGTAAAGCATACGATATTCATCACTTCGATCACCCAACATACCTTGCTACGATCACTTTGTCCCATGAAGTCATAAATGGCTTCACTGCACTGATAACGTAGCCACTAATCCTTCGCTATGTCCACTTGCCCCATGGAGTTATTCACCCCATCTGCGCTGGCTCATAGCTTTACCAATCCTTTACTATGTCCACTTGCCCTATGGAGTTATTCACCCCATCTGCGCTAGCTCATAGTCTTACTACGCATCACTTTGCCCCTCGAGTCATAATGACTCTACTGCACTGATAACGTAGTCTTGCTACCATCACCTTGCTCCTCGAGTCATAGTGACTCTACTGCACTGATAAGTAGCCCATCATTCCTTTCAATGGTGAATTGAAGTTATGAACGTTGACAACTCCTTAGCACACGTCCCGCAACAAAGCCCAACGATGAAGTGAACTCATCGGATCCCAACTGGATCCTGAGTTCTAACTTCCCATGTTGGACTATCTTTGCATCTCGGGTTATTGGTCAATACTGAGTCGGGTCGGATTTCCCTACTACCAATCGGTTCGGGTCGGGTCCTCTACTATGAATCGGTTCGGGTTGTGGTCTTCCCCTGTAGCGGTTCGGTTTAGGTTCACAACGTTGCATCGGTTCAGGTCAGGTGTCCCACTTCGGGTCGGGTCGGGTTTCCATCTCCCATTAAGTTCGTGCTCCCGCTTCGATCAGCTCCCTCGTTCTTCATTTACTCTGATCCGATCCCCCTCCTTTAGCCGATCCGATCCCAGTTCAATTAGCATGGCCTTCCTTTTTGCCAGGTTTCTCAAGTGTCCAGTTCCGATCCGATCGAACCCCTTGCCCAGTTCACTTATCCGATCCGAGCCCCCATATCTGATCCGATCCGATTCAAAACCTCCACTTTTCCTGAAACTTTCCCAGCAAGTGTTTTACGCCATTCGACGATGTTTTCGTCCATTCCAACTATTCTAATCAATCACAAAGCATACCATACAGTCATAGCAACATGTATAATCAACCACAAACATCAAAACAACAAAATGATAGGTTAAGTGGATCAAACCTAGCCAAAACCCCATATCTCCCCTTAAGCATGTTTAGGTGGAACTAATGATATGATTAGCAAAACTTAACCAGATTAACCCAAATTCATATCAGAGGTCTAAAACATCATTTAAGAATTTATGAACATTTTTCCAGAATTTTATCATGTTTAAATTCGCTAATTAACACTAATTACCCTTAATTAGCCATAATTAGTGAGGAACTATGCAAATCACTCACCTTAGCCACAATTAAACTAAGATCTGAAATAAATCTCTGATTTGATGCGAATCCCAATGCTAAACAGCAGCTCCAATGTCGAGTTAGTGTAGATCTCTCTTGATTCGATGTTGCTAAGCTTAATCCTTGATTAGGAGATGATTTGGAGGTGATTTTATAGGTTGGAGGCCATTTTTAGGGTTTCTTGGAGAAAAGTGGAGGCTAGAAAACTGAAATGGAATGATTCTCTAACCCTTTTCAGTCTCCCCATAACCCTAATTCCCGAAATGGGTTATGGGCCCATTCAATAATCACCCTATTTGGTCCGGTTAAGTAGTTTTTCACCTTCCAAACCTATTTCAGCCATATCTCCTAAATGGTTTGTCCGTTTTTCACTTGAGACCACTCTACGGAAAGGTAAACCATCAAACGAATCAAATGAAAGTGGTTTCAGGTCAAAATCCCTTTCCAATCAAAAGTTATGGCCAAAACAAGATCAGCTAGGGGCAAAACGGTCATTTAAAAATCGACAAAAATCATGAACATGGGAATTGAGTCAAGTGGTTGTTTCCCAAAGTTACATGACCATTCTACTTCATATGGGAAAGAAATAAATATTCTACGATCCTCCGATACGTAGAATGCGGGTTGTTACATTAACATAACATGCAAACCATTATGGCATGTGGAGCTTATTTTAATTTAAGCTCCTATCTCTTATAATTTGGCCCCCGTATACATAGTCCTTATGTGTAATAAGACTTACCTCGAGAATTTGAAGGAAGTGGGAGCTCAAACCATGTTGATCTAAAACCCTTGGTATAAGATATGTCATTGCGAAATTACCACTTTACTTAAAAGCCGCAAAAACAACCACCCACGTTCATCTTATCTCTATGTAGAATAAAACATCATTTAATGCCTATTGTTTTATTTGTTTAACTAGCTAATTGTAATCAAGTATCTTTTATCACCTAAATTCATTCTCTAAATTCCTAAAGCTATAACAGGATCCGACACTGTTAACCATTTTTATTCTGAGTACTGCAGTTTTAAATTTTACGTGCAACAGAGAGAGTATTTAGTACCAGTAAGAGTACAAATAGAAGAGAAAAAGTAACATTATCCCATGTAACTACAAACGAAGATTGAATGCCTAAGAGATGGTTCATCATGTTGCAAATTCTCCAAAAGTTCAGCCATAAAAGTTGTTGCACTGCTTTGACCATGAGACGCGACTTTAATAAACATCTCATTGCCACCTTTCTATGTATTGCTAAGTAACTCAGTTTTTTATTGGGCCATCATCAGAACTAGCATTTTCATGACTAGAAGACTTGAGCTTTTCTTTGCCTTTACTACCTGCTATAACATGACAATAAATATATAGGCATATATTATCTACAACTGTAAGAAGAAGAAAATTAGTGTCACATCGCATACAGTAGTGGTTTTCTGAATTCAATGACCACAAATTACCATTTTGATGAATATATGGTAGTTAATCAAGTTTCTAAGCTAGCATACAACTTTGTAGCCGCTAGCAGTTTATTTCTATTGTACTCTATTTCTGACAAAATGGTATGTGCTCAATAGCTCAAGACTATGAATTTTTTCAATGGAAATATATTTGAATAAAAGCTAGCACTGGGGGCTATTAAAAGCCCATGAAATTGTGAGCAGTAAATCACACACAATTGAGTTAAATGGTTATAAAAGATACTATGCGAAGCACCCACTTTGTTATATTAGCAGTGGACTTCAAAATAAAATGACTTATATTTGTATAGATTAAATAAAATACATCAAAATATTGTGTTCAACAATATCTTTCCTAATTCCATCCATTACTTCTTGAAAGTTCAAACTTAGACATGTGATCAAAATCAAAATTTTGCACTTAAAGAACGGAAATTTTCAATAAAACCATACTACCTTTGGGTGTAAACCAAGATTAAACTTTCAATAAAGCTAAAACTTCCAACAAGGAAAATAAATACAACAAAAGGTTCAACCATTGAAATTGTCTTTTCTACAAATAGAAACTTATAAATGGAACTGTTACCATTTACTCTTCAATCATCTAAGCATGAATAGAACTTTACCACGTTCCACTTTCGGAATAAGTCCTTGAAAGGACAAAGGGAAATTTTAGGTTTTCGTCTGATACCATTCCTTTGAAATCTAAAGCTAAAAGGTTACATAATTAATGGTATAATAAATTAGTTCACGTTGCACTTTTTGACTTTGTTAATAGGTTTCCTGAATGTTGTTCATTTTGGCCTTTTTGGATTAAGCTCAGTGACCAAACTGAAGATACCAAGAAAAGATTAAATTTTACCGCATTCTACTATTCATATATATACATACACACACACACACACACTTAGGACTATGCAACAACTTTTGTGTAAAATACAACACTAAGTTTCACACCACAGAAAGCATACGCTAACTTATCGAGTTCAGAATTAAAATTTCAAAAAGATAGCTCAATAAATCAATAAAATACAAATGAATTTCACCAGCGCAAATCTCATACACTACGGAGACAAATGGGTCGGTATCTATTTTTCCGAGAACAGTGACCAGATCATGCATTTTTTCAGTAATAGTAGAACGCATACAGGGCCCATATTGGTCCTCGAATTTTAAACTCAGAGACATACGAGATTCGACAACTCTAGGTAGGAAGACGACCTTGAGAGTGCCCCAATCTCCTTAAAACTCAAGTTAACGTTGAATTAGGATCAGTATTAGCATGAATACAAATAAATCGAACGATTTATAATAACAACGAAAAAATACATGATTTATGTAAAACTAGGGTTATAGATCATAGAAATGTAATACCTTTTATGAAAGAAGATGAGGCAAAAACAAATCCTCCCAAATAGGTCGAAATGAAGGCCGAAGTTATCTACAATGTTTAATTTCTTTTCTTCCTCTGCTATATCGTTGACTTATGTTTTTTTGTGGCAAAGTAAAGGTAGAGAGTGAAACAATGGAAAAAGATAGACCTATGGCAACGGGTGAATTGAAATTTGACCCGATTCACCAAATTTTATTTGACCTACCTTATATAAATTGCACCGGTTATGAAAAAGACAATGTTAATCTAATAGATGCAGCCATTTACGATCATAAATTGCATCGGTTGTAAAAAAACCGAAGAAGATAGCGTTTTGCATGGTCTGTTACTCTTTTTATCATAATTGCATCGCTTGTTTAATTAAAAGCGGTGCAAATAACATTGTTTGCTTCTGCTATTACAACAACCGATGCAAATAAGGTGAAGCAACAAGACTGTTTTGCACTAGTGTTTCTTGTTATCGTTTATGTACTTGCGCAAATAATCATTAAAGAGAGAAATCAACACTTCTCACCAATTTCATGCATTTTCCTATCATATGCCTTTGACAAAGCTTCATAAGCCAACGACAGTGTTTCATACCTAAGTACAAATTACCAAAATAAAATTCCTCAAGTCGTTTAGCTTTCTAACTTGTTTTGTGCTTAGGTGACCCTTATCCCAGGGTAACTGTTGGTCCTTGAGTCTCTTAAGAGTGATACTCACCTTTTTGAAGGAAGAATAATTAATCTTCAGGCTTAAGACCTTGATATTTAGGAAACGATGAACTAACTCAAGCTTGTAGGAACTAAATAATCCCTAGGTACCCCTAGGTGCATACCCTTATTCACCCATTTCAGTGTTGAGAAGAAATAACGTTGACATTCAGGCGTAAGAAGGAGGGCTTGAACCTTTGTTCCTTTAGATAACCTTACCACATCCCTAGTTGTTCCGTCCTAGTTGGACTAAGATTTAAATAAGCAACACCATGAGTAAAAGGTCTCAACAAGGGTCTTCTGAATCTTGAATGGATACGTCAAGCATCAGTGATCCAAGAATTATTGAAGAACAAAGGCTAAAAATGGAAGCTTTAATAATCATAAACAAGAAAAAGAAAGTAAAACAATACTATCCTGACCGTTGGAGCATTAACCCTTTCCAATAGGACCAACTCCAACCTTTGCTTTAAGTGGTTCTACATCAAAGGAACATAACCTATTTTCTCACAATAAGGAAGCCATCCATGCACAGGATAAGGGAACTATATTCGAACAAGGAATAATGAGAGATTTCAACCGCTCTACTTCTAAATGGTCTAAAAGAATGGCACTTCGGACTCAGGATACATTAACAAGAAGGTTCGAAGATACAGATGAAGCAATAATGCTAAGTAACAAAAGGGCTAAGTTCCAACGTCGAAACATAATCTTGGAGTCAATGCTTCCTAAAGAATGCAACCCTATCATATCAATCAAGAATATCTCTTTCCTCTCCAAACACGAGCTTAACTTTTATCCATCAATAAAGAAAAAACCCAAGTATGGAAGAAAATTAGGAGGGTCATATTGCCACTACCACATGATGAATGGGAACGAAACCATCCACTCTAGTGTTCTAGAGGGAATGATCATCAAGTACTTTAATCAAGGCCAATTGCGAAGATTGGTAAAAAGATCAAATTAATTTTGATAAAGGATTTCTTGAAGAAAGAATGTCTACATGGATAGGAGTATGGAACTCCTTAAAACTTGGAACCACCTGAAACGGTGAAGCTTCCTACGATGGATAAAAACCCTTGTCACCGCCAAGATGGCCAGGGAAAGGCACCCTTCAAACACGGTGGTGTGTAATCCTTTAGCCGCGTCCAATTTAGAAAGGGCCAGGTTAAAGCATCAAAAGTGTAAGTCTCTGTCCCTAGGGAACAACAGCTAAATCCCTTACTCTCACCTACGATTGCCTGGGTAAGGCACCTCTTGGAGGGTGTGAGTGTAAGCTTTTATCCAAGTCCAGGGTTAAGCATCAAAAACCCTAATTCGTGCCTACGATGACCAAGTTAGGAAGGGATGGTATGTAAGCCTCTATCACCGCCTACGATGACTAGAGTAGAGCATTAAAAGAGTATGCCTTTATCCGCGCCTATGATGCCAGGTTAAAGCATCTAAGCCCTTATCATCGCCTACGATGGCCAGGGTAAGGCGCCTCCTAGATGGAGGTCGGGTGAGTCTTTAGGAACTGCTTAAGAATAAGCTAGCCAAGCGCACCGGACACACAAGCCCAAAGAGTGGCTAACAAAGCACGTACATCCTCTGCTTTGACAATCAAAAGCGTAAAGAGTGGCTCAGTAAGCACATACATTCTCTGCTTACATCTAACCTCGCAAAGTGGAACAAAGATCTGGAGGAGCTCCTTAAGCATGTAGTCGCCTCTACTTACATTAATATCCCATGGAAAGGGAACAAAAGCTCGTAAGAAGAGCACTTAAGGCACGTACAAACTCTACTTTAAAGAATAAGCCTGAAATTGGCACAAACAACATCAAATACATGAATCTGGGCTTGGTTCGGGACTTCTATTGAATACCAGAAATTTCTGGTCTTTCATTAAATTCTCGAATCTGGGTTTGGTTCGGGACTTCTATTAAATACCAGAAGTGGATTTCTAGTCTTTTATTAAATACCCGAAGCTGGGTTTAGTTCGGGACATCTATTAAATACCAAAAATGGATTTCTGGTCTTCTATTAGATACCTGAATCTGGGTTTGGTTCAGTACTTCTATTAAATAACAGAAGTGGATTTATTGCCTTCTATTAAATACGAGAAGTTGGTTTGGATTGGGACATCTATTAAATACAAGAAATGGATTTACGGTCTTCTATTAAATACCCGAAGCTAGGTTTGGTTCGAGACTTCTATTAAATGCCAGAAGTAGATTTCTGGTCTTCTATTAAATACCCGAATATGGGTTTGGTTTGAGACTTCTATTAAATACCAGAAGTGGATTTCTGGTCTTCTATTAAATAACTGAATCTGGGTTTGGTTCGGGACTTCTATTAAAAAACAGAAGTAGATTTTTGGTCTTTTATTAGATCCTTGAATTTGGGTTTGGATCGGGACTTCTATTTGTTGTTAGAAGTAAATTTATGGTCTTCCGTAAACAATGCCTGAATATGGGTCGCAGAACTCCTATATATATATATATATATATGTATATGTATATGTATATGTATTTCTATAATAGGATTTCTGGATTATTACTCTAAATGCCCAAATCTTGGTCTCTAGACTACAATTCTCATTTCTAAAAAAGGATGTGTTAAACAATACCTGGGTTGGTATCACAAGTCTCCAATACTAATACCTACAGAAGGAAGGTCATGATTTCTCATATCTCACACAGGGAGATGTTCTAAACCTAAAGCATATAGAATTGCTATTTGTTATTCTGGTAAAATATAGAGCACGAATGATCACATTAACCTATCCCAAATGTTTATCTATTCTTGGCTTACATCACAAACAGGGATTCCTATGAATTAAGAAAATTATAGTTTACATCTTACTACTAACAAAAGACTAACTTAAGTTATATGACGAGTCATACGCAGAATAACACCGAAGTGATACCAGAAGGGGATGTTCAAAACATAGAAAAGATATATATCACGTGATATCTACATAGTTTATAAATTTATTTACATAGTCATTTCATTGGTTAAAATTAGACATTAGTATTACAAATACATCAAATGCCCTTCGCCTCTCCACTTATATTGTCATTGGTTAATGAAGGGTTAATGGCATGACGGATTACAACACATAAAAGATCTTTGAGCTTTTGCTCCTTTTTCCTGACTTCATCGGGGTTGTCTGGGGGATTGACTTGAAATTTTAGAGCCCTATTGAAAGCTTTACTCATGGCTCTTAAACTCTTGTTTTTTCCTCCAAATTAAACACACATTTTCGCAAATCATGTCTCTCCTTTTGTAGTTCTTTAGCTTTGGAGACATGATAGTCGATACGTCGAAGCGTGTCCCCATTACTTTCTTTTTCGTAAAAACCCTTAACTTCGGCTTTGACTTTTCTACACCATCTACTGACAATTGATTCATCTAACCCGCAAAGGGGATTTCTCAAATTATAATATTTTGTCAGACGTTGAAGCTTCAGGTTAAGTCATAGCTCTGGAAAGCTTAGACACGGATACATTAGTAGTATATCCAAAAGTAAATTCCCAACCTTTGCAACTCGCTTATGCATTATCTCGTTCAATCTCTAGATCGGCAATCTGCTAATGCAATCTACATATTTCTTCATCAAAATCAATAGAGGGATTGGTTTTATTCTCCCTCTTCAATTAAAGGACAGTTTTATCCTTATCTTTCAATCTTCCTTCCAGAATAGCTATTTTCTCATTCAAATGCACAATAGACAATTTCTGAAGTAAGATCATTCTTCCTTGAGTCGTATCGGGAACTTCTTTCGGACCTATGCAATTATTAAAGATTCATCCTATAGTGGGAGGGTGAAATTTCAAGTTGGTTTCCCTATTTACAAAAATAATATGCTACTATACACAAACTCTTATGTGTAAGGATGGAAAGTTTTTAAAGTGAAATCCATACCTAGGAGGTAGGAATTTCATGTTGAACAGGTTGTTCCTTTTCTTTTTGCTTATGAAGGCCACTATCCTTGGCAGAAGCATCCATTGAATCTTAACTAACAGAGGTGCCCGAAAGGTCATGGTTTGTTTCCTTAGGACCTCGTATCTCATCAATGGAGGAGTAGAGTTTCCACCTTCTTTATCAAAGTCATCTCGGTGACCATCGCCTCCAGGACCAAATTCATTAGCGTCGTCATCTTCATGTTCATCATTGTCAGAGAGGACAATGTCTCCCTCTTCCCCATCATAAATGTAACAACCCGTATTTTTGAATAACATGTTATAACATAAATGGAGGCAGAATTAAACTGTAATATCTGAATCAAGGGAAACGGGCTATGCCATTGCGTTCGTCTCGGAAAAATACGCGAAATAGAGTCCGAGTTTTCAAAAATCGGAGTCCGTATGACCAAGATATGGCCTCGCGAAGTTTCACGAAAAATTCCCAAATTAAAGTATACTTAATTAAGTGAAATGGGTTGCGCAGAGAAATATATATATATTGATATATATATATATATAATTGAAAATTAAATAAATAAATATGCAAAAATGTTCAAAACAGCGAATTGGGAGAGGGGAATAACCGAACCGGCCGATTTTTGAGGTCGACCCGAGCTCGCTGGGTCGACTAGGGGTTAATCCAGGGTGTTTGGCTGTCAACCCGTGGGCCGATTCGCTCAAATGCAGATTTTGCTTTTGAATGGTTCTCATGGTCCATCTTTAATCTAAAGGCCCTAGATGATTCCTACACTTGACTTCTTCCCCAAGACATGCTTTGATGGCTTAGATTGAATCTAGGGTTAATCCTATGGCCTAAAACACTTGCCTAATCTATAAATAAGACCCTAACCTACCCTAAATCATCATTATTCATTCATACAACTAAACTATGGCCAAATCAATCCTCTCATGGCCTCCACTCTCTTCATAAAATTCCTAAATAAATTCCTAAGTGATTTTCCATGCATACAAGTGTTTTCAAACTTGTATGAGCATCATTAGCTTGCATTCAAGTCAAGTTTATATATTTGCATCATAAAGAAAGAGTCTTGATCATTTTGGCTCAAGGGTTTTGCTTGCATTTTGGGTTTAATTGATTTCATAAGGGCTTTGTCATATTTTTGTGACTTCTTAAGCATTGTAAGCCCTATTCCATTCATACTTGAACTCTAAAGTTAAAAGTATGATATGCAAGTTGTCATATGTTATGCAAGTTTGTTTATGCAAGTATGATATGCAAGTTGTCATATGTTATGCAAGTTTGTTTATGCAAGTATGATATGCAAGTTGTCATATGTTATGCAAGTTTGTTTATGCAAGTATGATATGCAAGTTGTCATATGTTATGCAAGTTTGTTTATGCAAGTATGATATGCAAGTTGTCATATGTTATGCAAGTTTGTTTATGCAAGTATGATATGCAAGTTGTCATATGTTATGCAAGTATGATATGCAAGTTGTCATATGTTATGCAAGTTTGTTTTGAGTATGTGAACATAAAGCTTCAAGCTTTATGCCAAAGGTTGCATTTTGGCAACATGTAAGTTACCATATCACTTATGATAACTTGCATGTGAGGCTAAATGCGAACTTGTGGCCATTCTTACATGTCATTTAGCACCATGTATCATGAATATGCCAAGTTTGGTTTTATGCATGTTTTTTGGGCCTAAAAATGTAATATGCAAGTGTATGAACACATGAACCTTTCATATGCCACCATGTTGAACTTGTGGCTTTAACATTTTTATGTCATGATTATGCCAAGTTCCCTCTTTCTATCCTTTATGCGCTATTGCGATATGTAAGCGATGGGATTGCGTTTGGGGTTGGGTAAACTTAAAAGACATAAAAACATGAGCTTGGGAATTTACCTATTAAGTTAGGTCTACCCATTGGGAATTTACCTATTAAGTTAGGTCTACCCAATTGCTTGAAAATTTGTAACATGTTTTGGAAACATGATGGACATGACACTTAGAAAAGATAAGTGTGGCCAACTCGAGGTTGGGTTGAGTTTGTAGCGTAAACCTACCCGGAACCGACCGGCCTAACTAGTTGCTACAAACAATAGGACCCAATGTGAGAAGTTGGTCATGTTGTACCTTGGACCCGAGGTTAGACCAAGTTGTGGTGTAAAGCTACCCGGACCCGCCCGGCTTAACTAGTAACCACAACAAAGTCTAATGTGAGAGGTTAAGGCGCATTAATTAATTAATGCCTCGTGATTAGGGTTAAGTCATGGACCATTTAATACTTAACCAATTTCGGCTTGGTAGATTAATCGGGGTTAAGTCGTGAACTCATCGTTACACTTAACCAAGTTAATCCATGATTAGTGAAGGGGTTAAACCGTACTTAACCCACTAGAGAAATCCTAGCAATGGGGGTCCACTTCAGCAGTAATCCCTAGTTTGTATCATCATGGCCCTAGGGACTAGGCTAGGGTGGGGGCACGATTACTGAACTGGAGGTAAGGGGCCAAAAAGCGACGGCAGGGGGTACGCCGGTGTAGTTCCGGGCGGACTCTGGTCGTGCACATAGTCCGTAGCCGGAGAAAACAAGCATGGGTACCAGTAGATCGAGACTGTGCACTCATGTTTATGGTGTCCAGGGGTTGACACCCTAGGGCTTGATACACCCGATGGGTGGACCCGGCACAGTTCGACTACATTCATGTTTGGGCCGTGTTGACACCAACACGTGACGAGTTAGGCTTAGGGAGCCGATCGACTAGACCGTGCTAGTTGGACCTTGGTTTGGGTCATTCATGATGATTGGGCCAAACTTGGGCCTAGGGATCACTTCATGTTATTGGACCTCGTATGAGAGTCACTTCATGTTATTGGGCCAAAGCATGGGCCAAGGGATCAATACTTGTTTATTCCAGTCATGTTAGTTTGCTAGTACACCCGTGGTGCAAAACCTTAATCCTGATTATGCGATGACACCTTTATCTACCTTGTTAGTTAATCATCATGCTAGTATGTTGTTATCCTTATGTTCATCCCTTGCTGCTCATGCCAGTTAACTTTATCAGTTTACATTGATTGTAGTAGGGCTTACTCAGTCTTTTTGACTGACCTGTTTTCTTTCGCCTCTTTTCTTCCGTTTCCCCCCCCCCCCCAGGTTCTCAGGGAGGGAATACAGGAGCCTAGCTTGGATTTTGGATTGCTTGCTTGTGGGATTCCAGCTCATGTACGTTTTCGACATGAAGCTAGCTATGGTTCTCACTTATTTTGGGGATAGCACTTATGTATTTTAGTTTTCAGATGATGTTGTTTTATCTAGACTTGTTTATTTGGAAAATTGACATTACGTTGTACCAGACTTGTTTTGAAATGGTTTGAAATCTTCCGCTGTTTTATCTATGTTATTTACTCTGTTTACATACATACTTATGTTCTTGTTCCGCCTTGATATATCATTATGCATGTTTACCTGATTTAAACGCCCCTCCAAAGTCAGAGTGCTTGCAAGAGTTACCCTGGCGGAGGTGGGGTGTTACATTTGGTATCGGAGCATATGGTTTACGAGAAGGAACAAAAAGGTTTTAGAAAACTTTTTGAAAACTATTTTCAAAACCAAGTATAAAGTATTTTCCAAAGAAAAGTCTAGTTTATTCTAAAGGCTATTCCCAAAAAAAAGCCATTAGCAAAATCCCTTCGTTTTTCTCCATTCTGAATCTATCTTTTTCTTCGTTTCAGTATGGCCGATAACTTTGCTATTCCGGAGGGAGTACACGTACCTGTTTGGTATAGGAGACTTTTGGAGGCTAGGGCGACCGAAGCCGGCCCCGCAAATATTACTCCTCCTCCGGTAGTCAATGTTCCTCCTCCTGTCGCTGAGGTTTCTCTTCCTCCTTCCCCTCAGCATCCTCAAACTGACTTCGCAAAGATTTGCCAAGATTTTAAGGCAATGGGTTGCAAGAATTTCTTTGGAACCGAGACTTATGTAGAGGCAAGGAATTGGTTGAAGGAAACCGAAGATCTTTTTGCCGTCTTTGATATAGATGACCGTAGGAAGGTTTTACTAGCAGTGTGGTTGCTAAAGGAAGAAGCTGCACGTTGGTGGGTGGTTACCACCGTTACTAGGCCAATTGAGACTTGGGATGACTTTCGGGGAAAGTTTGGACTAAGGTTCCTATCACTGAAGCAAGGGGACATGACTATTAGGGAATACATAGATAAGTTTAATCAACTGGCTCAGGTCGGTTTAGACTTGGTTAACACAACTCCGAAGAAGGCCCTATCCTTTGCTCTAGGGTTAAACGAGCCATTACATGGTTTAGCCATGACTCATATACCCTTGGGGGCAACTTTTGAGAGTGTGGTGAATATGGCCCTACTCAATGAAGAGGATAGGAGTGACAAGAAGGAAATCAAGATGAATGATACTCAAGCCAAGAAGACTGATTCCCAGTGGAAAGGAAATCAGGGTAATCCAAGCGGTCAGAGCAGTCAAGGCAATAAGAACAAGAACGGCAAGGGCAACAAGAACAAGGGAAAGGAAACAAGAAAGTGCAACTTCTGTGGGATTGTTGGGCACATAGTCAAGGACTGTAGGAAGAAGAGGAAAAGGAAGAATGGTGAATGCTTTTTCTGCGGTAAGACTGGACACTTCAGCAAAGATTGCCCGAAGAAGCAAAGGCAAGGTCAGACTCAGTGTACAAGACCATCTGGAGGGCAAGTTCATCCCCTCAACATCGTTCTCTCAGCTCATGATCGAGGTAGTGTTTCTGTTGGAAGTCTTGTTTACATTTCTGATTTTCCAGTTCGTACCTTGTTTGATATTGGTGCATCGCATAGCTTATTTCGTCTGATCTAGTTGAAGGTTTGCACCTAAGTACTAGTCTAGTTAGCGATCCCGTGTGTGTTTCAAATCCAATTTGGGGGTTCCGCCCATTTGTCTATTATCTACGTGGATTTGAAAGTCTCTATCTTTGGTATAGAGTTCTCATGTGATGCTTATATTCTCGGTTTCATGGGGTATGGGTTGATTTTGGGCATGGATGGGTTGTCCAGTTTTGGAGCCATCCTTGGTTTTTGGGTACAGGGTTGGTAGGCTCATGATTCACCTCGGTAATACCCTAAAAATTTCAAGTAACCCTATGAGTCCCGTCATGTTGTGTTATCTTGAATCCCTCAACTCGTCTATCGATAGTTTGTAATCGGTGAGGGTGGTCCGAGAATATCCTGATATCTTGGGGGAAGTGAAGGGGGTTATCCCTAAACGAGAGGTAGATTTCCGCATTTATCTGGTTGATAGTGCCAAGAAAGTTTCGTGGCCGGTAAGGCACATGGCCCCGCAAGATGAAAGTTAAGGAAGCAAGTCAAGTAGTTGCTTGAGAAGAACTTCATTAGATGAAGTATATCTGAATGGGGAGCGCCTGTAGTATTTACTACAAAGGCATATGGTTCTCTTCGACCTTGTGTCGACTATCGTGAGTAGACAATCATTGCCAAGGATCGATGATTTGTTCGATCAGCTTGTAGGAACATCTGTTTTCTCTTGATCTTGCTACTGGATTCCATCAGCCCAGAGTAGCTGAGGATGGTATAGACAAAGCTGCGTTCAGAACTCCCGATGGATTCTTGGAATGGCTGGTCATGCCATTCGGTTTGACTAATGCACCCGCATATTTCGTGGACTTGGTGGGTAGGGTGTTCAGGGAGTTCTTGAACAAGTTCGTCGTGGCCTTCGTAGATGATATTTTGATCTTCTCTAAGGATGAGGAAGAGCATGCAAGGCATCTCGTGGAGGTGATAGATACGCTTAGAGCGTATCAGTTGAAGGCCAAGTTCTCAAAATGTCATTTTGGAGAAAAAGGAGTTAGAATTTCTTGGGCATATAGTCTCTAAGCAAGGCTTAGCGGTGGATCCCGCTAAGGTGGTTGCAGCTCAGGATTGGAAGACTCCAAGGAATGCAACCGAAGTAAGAAGTTCTCTCAGTATAGTTAGTTAGTAAGCTTCCCTTGAGTTTAGACCTACCCTTCTGGATCAAGTGGGGATTTCACAGAAAGAAGACCCGCAGTAAGTCGAGATCATGGACAAGTTGACTCGAGGCGAGATGGTAAGTCACCTCGCTATAAATGACAAGGGATGGCTAAGACGCGATGAGAGAAAAGAAGGTTCTTGAAGATGCACATCACCCGAGGAGGTGGCCGAGTTTGTCCCAAGGTGCATGTTGTGCCAACAGGTTAAAGGCCAAGTCATAAAAGCCCGATGGGCTATTATATCCGTTGGAGGTCCCCGCAATGGAAGAGTGAAAAAGCATCACGAAGGATTTCGTGGATGGATTGCCTAGGCCAAGGAAAGAGAATACGAGCAAGTGGGTCATAGTAGGTAGACCCACGAAGAGTGCTCATTTCACTACCGGTAAAGAGCGAAAGGACTGCATCATAGCTAGCGACGGTTTACTTTCAAGAAATAAGGCAGTCGTACGGGGTTCCCTCAAGAATAGTTAGTAACCGTGACTCACTAGCCAGCTTTGGGATAGTCTACGGGAAATCGTGGGCAAGCGACTGAATCTAAGCACGGCCTATCATTCGCATGCGGATGGTTCATTGGCAACGTGGGTTAGTATTTTTGAGAAAAGTTCTGCTGCATGGAATACTTTATGGTAAGTAAACAAGATCCAGGATTCACTAGTGGATTTTGGAGAGCTTGCATGAAACCATGAGGTCATATGTATGTTTATACCAAGAATGATGGAAGAGTAAGTGAAAAAGGAAGACGAGAGGCGAGAATGAAATGGGTTCCAACTCATATTTGGAAATAAGAGATAAGAAGCTAAGAAATCATGAAGTAAAAGACGGTCAAAGCAAAAGTGGAGTTAAGCTCAAGGAAATGTGACTTAAAAGGCTAAAGGCTAGATACGCGCATCATGTCTCTTTCTAAGAGTATATCCTTGATCCTTGTTTTCCTGTGGAACTTACTCGCATATTATCTTTTTATGTATATCCTCTCGGTCCCATTTTCGGTCCTATTTCTGTCGGGAGGTATGACTTATTGGCCAGTAATACATGTCAGGGGGGTTCGTTAGGTTGACTAAACCTTTTGGGCTTTTATATGATATGGATTAGGTTAGGAAAGGATTTCTTGTAATCCGAAAGAGGAGTATATCCTGCTTATCTTCCCGATCTCTTTAGCATATCTTTTGCTATCCATGATTATCTAGTTTATCATGTTGATCTTGTCATGAGAACCTTAGGTAGAAACCCTTTGGATGAAACATGTGTTTGAAACATGTTATGCTTGATGGTTGCAAGTGGTTGCAAGTGTTTGCAAGTGGTTACTCGTGGATGCATTATACACGTTAGGCACTAGATCGGCTCACACACTCCTCATATTGCATATGCATGAGTGTTTATGCTTATTCATGGATGATAAAATTTTGTGTTATCACATGGATGTTGCATATGGATGTATGTGATGTGCACACATATAGATGTTATACATTATGTTAGGAATTGCATACATATGGATTCATTTCACTAACATAATTTGCATTGAGAATATTTGCATTAGATAAGTACATATACACACACCTTTGCATATGATCATACAGCATTTAGAACCGTTTAAGGACAGTGATTGCTCGTGGATGATGTTTTGAGTAGATGGATGATGGATGGTAGGATACGTTCTTCCTAACTTGGAGATTTCGGGGACGAAATCCTTTAAGGAGGGAAGAATGTAACAACCCGTATTTTTGAATAACATGTTATAACATAAATGGAGGCAGAATTAAACTGTAATATCTGAATCAAGGGAAACGGGCTATGCCATTGCGTTCGTCTCGGAAAAATACGCGAAATAGAGTCCGAGTTTTCGAAAATCGGAGTCCGTATGACCAAGATATGGCCTCGCGAAGTTTCACGAAAAATTCCCAAATTAAAGTATACTTAATTAAGTGAAATGGGTTGCGCAGAGAAATATATATATATTGATATATATATATATATATATATAATTGAAAATTAAATAAATAAATATGCAAAAATGTTCAAAACAGCGAATTGGGAGAGAGGAATAACCGAACCGGCCGATTTTTGAGGTCGACCCGAGCTTGCTGGGTCGACTAGGGGTTAATCCAGGGTGTTTGGCTGTCAACCCGTGGGCCGATTCGCTCAAATGCAGAATTTGCATTTGAATGGTTCTCATGGTCCATCTTTAATCTAAAGGCCCTCGATGGTTCCTACACTTGACTTCTTCCCCAAGACTTGCTTTGATGGCTTAGATTGAATCTAGGGTTAATCCTATGGCCTAAAACACTTGCCTAATCTATAAATAAGACCCTAACCTACCCTAAATCATCATTATTCATTCATACAACTAAACTATGGCAAAATCAATCCTCTCATGGCCTCCACTCTCTTCATAAAATTCCTAAATAAATTCCTAAGTGATTTTCCATGCATACAAGTGTTTTCAAACTTGTATGAGCATCATTAGCTTGCATTCAAGTCAAGTTTATATATTTGCATCATAAAGAAAGAGTCTTGATCATTTTGGCTCAAGGGTTTTGCTTGCATTTTGGGTTTAATTGATTTCATAAGGGCTTTGTCATATTTTTGTGACTTCTTAAGCATTGTAAGCCCTATTCCTTTCATACTTGAACTCTAAAGTTAAAAGTATGATATGCAAGTTGTCATATGTTATGCAAGTTTGTTTATGCAAGTATGATATGCAAGTTGTCATATGTTATGCAAGTTTGTTTATGCAAGTATGATATGCAAGTTGTCATATGTTATGCAAGTTTGTTTATGCAAGTATGATATGCAAGTTGTCATATGTTATGCAAGTTTGTTTATGCAAGTATGATATGCAAGTTGTCATATGTTATGCAAGTATGATATGCAAGTTGTCATATGTTATGCAAGTTTGTTTTGAGTATGTGAACATAAAGCTTCAAGCTTTATGCCAAAGGTTGCATTTTGGCAACATGTAAGTTACCATATCACTTATGATAACTTGCATGTGAGGCTAAATGCGAACTTGTGGCCATTCTTACATGTCATTTAGCACCATGTATCATGAATATGCCAAGTTTGGTTTTATGCATGTTTTTTGGGCCTAAAAATGTAATATGCAAGTGTATGAACACATGAACCTTTCATATGCCACCATGTTGAACTTGTGGCTTTAACATTTTTATGTCATGATTATGCCAAGTTCCCTCTTTCTATCCTTTATGCGCTATTGCGATATGTAAGCGATGGGATTGCGTTTGGGGTTGGGTAAACTTAAAAGACATAAAAACATGAGCTTGGGAATTTACCTATTAAGTTAGGTCTACCCATTGGGAATTTACCTATTAAGTTAGGTCTACCCAATTGCTTGAAAATTTGTAACATGTTTTGGAAACATGATGGACATGACACTTAGAAAAGATAAGTGTGGCCAACTCGAGGTTGGGTTGAGTTTGTAGCGTAAACCTACCCGGAACCGACCGGCCTAACTAGTTGCTACAAACAATAGGACCCAATGTGAGAAGTTGGTCATGTTGTACCTTGGACCCGAGGTTAGACCAAGTTGTGGTGTAAAGCTACCCGGACCCGCCCGGCTTAACTAGTAACCACAACAAAGTCTAATGTGAGAGGTTAAGGCGCATTAATTAATTAATGCCTCGTGATTAGGGTTAAGTCATGGACCATTTAATACTTAACCAATTTCGGCTTGGTAGATTAATCGGGGTTAAGTCGTGAACTCATCGTTACACTTAACCAAGTTAATCCATGATTAGTGAAGGTGTTAAACCGTACTTAACCCACTAGAGAAATCCTAGCAATGGGGGTCCACTTCAGCAGTAATCCCTAGTTTGTATCATCATGGCCCTAGGGACTAGGCTAGGGTGGGGGCACGATTACTGAACTGGAGGTAAGGGGCCAAAAAGCGACGGCAGGGGGTACGCCGGTGTAGTTCCGGGCGGACTCTGGTCGTGCACATAGTCCGTAGCCGGAGAAAACAAGCACGGGTACAAGTAGATCGAGACTGTGCACTCATGTTTATGGTGTCCAGGGGTTGACACCCTAGGGCTTGATACACCCGATGGGTGGACCCGGCACAGTTCGACTACAATCATGTTTGGGCCGTATTGACACCAACACGTGACGAGTTAGGCTTAGGGAGCCGATCGACTAGACCGTGCTAGTTGGACCTTGGTTTGGGTCATTCATGATGATTGGGCCAAACTTGGGCCTAGGGATCACTTCATGTTATTGGACCTCGTATGAGAGTCACTTCATGTTATTGGGCCAAAGCATGGGCCAAGGGATCAATACTTGTTTATTCCAGTCATGTTAGTTTGCTAGTACACCCGTGGTGCAAAACCTTAATCCTGATTATGCGATGACACCTTTATCTACCTTGTTAGTTAATCATCATGCTAGTATGTTGTTATCCTTATGTTCATCCCTTGCTGCTCATGCCAGTTAACTTTATCAGTTTACATTGATTGTAGTAGGGCTTACTCAGTCTTTTTGACTGACCTGTTTTCTTTCGCCTCTTTTCTTCCGTTCCCCCCCCCCCAGGTTCTCAGGGAGGGAATACAGGAGCCTAGCTTGGATTTTGGATTGCTTGCTTGTGGGATTCCAGCTCATGTACGTTTTCGACATGAAGCTAGCTATGGTTCTCACTTATTTTGGGGATAGCACTTATGTATTTTAGTTTTCAGATGATGTTGTTTTATCTAGACTTGTTTATTTGGAAAATTGACATTATGTTGTACCAGACTTGTTTTGAAATGGTTTGAAATCTTCCGCTGTTTTATCTATGTTATTTACTCTGTTTACATACATACTTATGTTCTTGTTCTGCCTTGATATATCATTATGCATGTTTACCTGATTTAAACGCCCCTCCAAAGTCAGAGTGCTTGCAAGAGTTACCCTGGCGGAGGTGGGGTGTTACAATAAATGTAAGAGTCATCAGAAAAATCTACAATATACAAAAGGTCTTTAGCTTCATCTTGTCTTTCTTAAGGACTTCAACTCCCTGCTTGGTCAGCTCAATCCATTTCATGACCCTGCCCGCAATAGAAGAATCTACATAGGGAAGTTCAATCCCGAGAAATTTTTCGTAGTTAGAAAAGGCTAAATAGAGAGTGTCTTCATGATGTTCCAACACTGCTTCTTGAAAATGGGTTTTCAAGAATGAAGAAATTCTGTTTTTGGCTTCATAGATTATCCTTTTTGCATTGAAGAGTGTATAATCCTTCTTTTCAGCTCATCGGCGTAGCCAACTAGCATTCTTGCCCGATCATTTTCGATCTTTTGCTTCGACAACTACAAAGATGAAACCTTGTCAGGCAGTGAAACCTTTTCCTTCCTCTTCTTTTAAAGATCTGACTCTTCTCTTTCAAGTGAAGTGTTCAACCTTGCACATTCTAGTTCACTTTCCTTTTCCGCCCTAGTCAGGGAGTTAACTTTGGATTCCAAAGTAAACTTCTCTTCTTTAAATTTAACAGTCTCGAAAGAGGATGGAGAAGTCATCTCTTTGAGTGAGAATCAACTTTGGTTACCTAAAAATAAGAAAATCCAAATCAGTATTTGCATAAGAACAAAATAAAGGAAAGTAGGAGGAGCAGGACTCTACTAAAAGATGTTGTTTACTGAAATATTGACAAAAATTTGCTAAGTCCAAAGATGTGGAAGGAAGAGAGATGTTGGAAATATCGATGGAAGAGAGAGCAAGATTTATGATCTCATCAAAATCTGAGGTCGGTAAAGGAGACCTCGGCGTATTTTTGTATTGAGGAGATAGGAGTGGGGTTAACTCATGTTCCCTCGAATCTGAAGTTCCCAAGGGACCCAATGTCAATAGACCAGTAAGAAAGTCACTTTATGTGGCCTCAGTTTGGGAAGAACGAACATTAGGAGTAGCGTCACAGAAAGAGCTATGGGTCAGGTGTTGGTTGCTCAGCAGTCATAGCAACCACTAATTTACCAAGAGAATAAGAGGTGGAAGTGTCACCCTTATGCCACTCAGGAGCCGGATCATCTGCAGCGGAAGTAAGCCTCTTTTAGCTGCATCTTTGGATCTAGCCAAGGCAGCTATGGTAGATGTCTCTTTAATGTCTTGAGTAGCCAATTAAAGCAATTATAAAAGGAAAACAAAGCTAAGAAAGCTATAACATGAATAAATAATTTGAAATCACTCTAGCGAGACAATCTTTCCTAAAGTACCTGAAAGTAAGGGAGTCAGGGGAGTAAATGTGTCAGAATCTGAGGACAAGTATTTAGCACCAAGAAAATGGATAGATGGTTGCTCCAAAATCTTTTGTTCGAAGGGAAGAAAAGCATGCTTTCGGAGGTTGTCCAAGGTCAAAAAAATAGATCGTTGTCCCAGCTCCTCTGTTGCCTTGTAAAGGCCATCAATGACTTGAGCTTCCTCCTTCCTTAGACTTTTCTTATCGGGAGTGGGAGATGAAAAGAAACAATATCAGATAGAGCATGAAAAATGAAATAGTAATTCTAAAATGGCAGAAAGCTTACTAAGACTGGAAAAGTGCCTGAAATATCAAGAGGACGCTTGATATATAAAAACTTGATTCTCCCAATCTTTAGACTTACTAATGATATCATCAATTAACTTCCTTGCAGGATTCGCGCAGAGAATAAATGAATCCACTTCTTTAAACAAACGAAGCAAATGATGGAGAAGGTTAGCACTAAGGGAAGGTTGACCAAAATCGAGTGCTAAAACCTCAAGGCATAAAAAAAGAGTATATGTGTTCGGGGAAAGTAGAATAGGAGAAATTCCCAAGTGACAAAAAGTCTAGAAATAAAGTCTGGGAAGGGGAAGAAACCTCCATGACAGATATGAATGGTTGTATATGCAAAGAATCCCTTTGGCGGGTTCTGAATGGTATTTTGTCCCGAAGCAGGAATAGCCTCAACTTCAGCCATACCAAATCCCTAAAGTGTAGTATCCACTTCGTCTTGAGTGTTAATAAAAGAACATTGTAGAACATCTACCTTTTTTAGCTGAGGTGTAGCAGAGCAGCTTGGATTCGATTTATCAACACCTTGCTTATCAGACATGATCCTTCTAGGTGATAGTATTCCATAAAAGCGTATTAGCATAATAATTTAATATAAGCAGACATATGTTGTTTACAAGTTTACGATTATCATTGACATTAATTATGCAATATACCTATAGGAGTACGAACACGTCATGAGTCATTCAAGCCAAGTTTTTAACGAGATTCGTATAAGTCATGCATTGTTCATATGCCTAAATATAGCTAAGTATTTGGTGTCATTCATATTAGTTGTTATGACACTAAAACTAGAAACAATGAACGACTCCAGTATCGGTGGAGTCAAGATTGAAATAACACAAATTCATAGTATCAACTTATTCAAAATCGAAGATTTTGGAATCGACACTGAAAACTTAGTCGATGCTAAGAATAGTTTAACACCTGGTACCGATGAGGTTGAATTCAAAATACTTAGTATCGTTAATGTCTTGTCTGATCCCAAAATTCCAAGATTTGCATATACTGACACAGAAGGAAATATTACTTTTGGTGTCGAATGTAGATACTACGAAACCAAAAGCAATCATCAATCTCCATATCGGTAGAATTGAAGCTAAAAGGAATCGGTAGTAGGTTGATGTTGAGTTCATCGGTACCAGAAAGTAAAATTCATTTTTTTAATAAAAATTAAAACCCTTAACATGTGAATTTTGCATTTCAGACCCTGAAAAAACATGTCAGATAGAGGGGTAAATGATAAATTCACCATCATCCACCATTAATGATCATTTAAGCTGCTCTTATTGTTCGAGTTCATTCTAATAGGAAATTAAAAGCTAATAAATCTCAATGGATTTCATAATCGAGCTGAAGAAATGATTTTCAAAATCTAATCTCAATCGATTAAATACTTATAAAGAGAGAATCGAATTTGTAATCCTAGAAAACATGGAAAGTCTTTAAAAACAGTAGGCTTGAAAATCGTTACTTGCATGTAAATAAATAAAGAGGGAGAAGAAGAACTCTTATACTAAAAGCACATCGTAATCTTGACTACACAAATGGTTATGGATTAACAGTCCTGATCATTTCAAAAGACCAAAAGGCGGGAAATACTGTGCCTTCAGAACAGTACAGTACGATGGCTAAAGTTTTGACTTGAAAAAACTAAAATGCCCCTTCACAAGGGGGCAAATGTTATTACCAGATTTCGTCATTGAAACTGGATAAAGGTGAAGGGGTATCAGAATAAAACCAACACCAGAATGGAAGCTATGGAACCCTAAAGCCGACACAGGAAGCAAACGAAGGGAAAAGATTTGGTATATGTGCTATCGGTACCAACATAGGAGGCAGAAGCTAGGTACCAATACAGGGAATGTAGAGATAAGGCAGTACCGAAACCAACATACCAAGAGCCACGAAGAATGGTTACGACGCCGACACCAAAAGCAATCAACCTGAACTCAATTTCGGAAGTATATAATTTGATACCGAAGCTTAAAGCTAAGAGAGGAAAAGCATGAAATTGATTTGGGATTGAGCGAAGATCTATCGATACCAATATCCTTGGCATTAATATTGCTTCCAAAAAGTAGCTTCAGAGTTGTCAGGAAGAACCCATAAACAAGGCGGATACGAAGCTGATACTGAAACCAAGGACTACTGATATAAGCCAGGGTTCATAAAACAAAAGAGGTGATCCACACTAATATGCTTAGTATCGATACCGATATCGATACTGATACCAAGAAAGATGCCAAAGTCATAAGAAAGGAAGGATAAAGGCAATACTCAGAAGTCACTAAAGCAGGGTAGAGCTTGCAACCAGAACAGATACTTATCATCGAAACCAAAAGAAGAAGCTATCCATAGAGATTTACTTGATATCAGTACAATGTATGAAAGCGACACCGGATTCACAAATCCATACCGAACCAATGAGGACACATAGAATATGGGAGAGGATCGATATCGACACCGCAAGGCAGTTGCTAAAGCCGAAAGTACGCAAAATCGAGCTTTCTACCAAGCACAGCCAAAAGGGAGCCCATTTTGTCTCTAAATAAGAACCTAAGGGTCTTATTTTAGAGGACTTTTCCTTATTCCACAATCTTGCATCCATTTCTTAGAGAGAAAAACCATATTTCTAAATCAATTTGGGGATTTTCCTTGTAATCATTTATGTACTATAGCAAATGATCAATAAAGAGAGAAATCAACACTTTTCACCAATTTCATACATTTTCCTGTCGTATTCCTTTGACAAAGCTTCCTAAGCCAACGATAGTGTTTCATACCTAAGTCTTTCTTAAGTCGTTTATCTTCCTAACTTTTTTTGCGCTTAGAGAACCCTTATCCCAAGGTAATAGTTGGTCCTTGAGTCTCGTAAGCATGATACTCACGTTTTTGAAGGAAGAGTAACTAATCTTCGGGATTAAGACCTTGATATCTAAGAATCGATGTACTAACCCAAGCTTGTAGGAGCCAAATAATCTCTAGGTACCCTTAGGTCCATACCCTTATTCACTCATTTCGGCATTG
Source organism: Allium sativum (assembly GCA_030737875.1). Classification (NCBI taxonomy): domain Eukaryota; kingdom Viridiplantae; phylum Streptophyta; class Magnoliopsida; order Asparagales; family Amaryllidaceae; genus Allium; species Allium sativum. The sequence continues at coordinate 38,959 of JASFAX010000235.1, forward strand.
AAGAAAAATATTGTTAACAAAAATGAAATAAATAATGAAATTAATCAACCCAATAAAGGAAATAGACTTTAAGAGATCATCATGTAGAAAATATACTAGGAGATATTGAATATATAGTTAGAACTAGAAATTAATTAAATAACATAAGTAATTATATAGCTTTTGTATCAGCTATTAAACATAAAAATTTGAAGTAAGCATCATTTGATGATTTATAGTTCAGTAAAAAGAAAATTCCGTTTCCATGTCAACAACTGAAGCTGGGTATATATATGTTGCTTTAGCATCTCAAGTGATATATATGCAACAAACCCTAAGAGATTTCAGATTAAATCTAACTAAATCACCAATTCATTGCGATAATACGAGTGCTATAAATTTATCCAAAAATCCTACGCATCATGCTAGAATAAAACACATTGACGTGAGACATCATTTACTTAGAGGTAATGTAAATAAAGAAAATATTTAACTAAAATTTACTGAAATAAAAAATCAAATTGCAGGTATATTAACTAAGCCATTAAAGGAAGCAGCGTTTACTAAATTAAGAAGAGAACTATGCATTTATTCATTAATCGAAGTAAAATAATTAGATATATTAATATAAATATATAATAAAACGTAAGATAAATAAAAAATAAAAAATAAAAAAGGGTATATCGACATACTCAAAAATATATGTTCACATATAACTAAAAAATTCAAAAATTAGATTCCCTCCAAAGTTAGTTATGGAATCTTATTTAAACTCTCCACTTCGAAAATTCTTCTCTTCCTACACATTTTTCTCTTTAATAAAATTCTGAACCACATAAATAACGGCTTCCACTTCAAATAACAACCAAGACAACTCCTTTTCGTTTCCTACGCCTACTCAAGGCCCTTTTCAAAGATCTACGCATGAAAAGGTTATCAAATTAGAGGAATCTATGAAAGACCCTACAATTACTCGCTGAAATAGAACTTCTACAACTTCGAATGGAAAAAGAACAAGAAAAGAAAGGGAAGACTGTTAGGAATTTTCATAAGTACATAATGGGTAATCAAACTAATTCAATTTTTATTGAAGATGATTCCTTTAGTGTTCAAATCTGTAATCCTACAGAAGAAGAAGAAGTTAAAGAGGCATTCAATGGTCGAGTAGTCTCCTGCCTTTATGGTCATAAGTGGTTGTATACTATCTCCCGCATTAAGTTTTTTTTAGTACTTATGTATTTACAGTCTCAGTTAGGAATTAGGTCTTAAGTGACTGGGTCCGCCATTGGGCACGAAGTGATCATGGGAATTTTCCCCCTTATTTCATACATGGTATTAAGTGACTGCATGGTCTTCCTTCCTTCAGGTATAGGTAAAACGTATAAGCTTAAAGATTTTAATTACCATAACTTGTTGTTTTGACCCCCTCTTAATTACAAAGGTTAGGTAGGATGGTCTCAAGATGCAAGCTTAGTGATGATGGACTTAGTTATCTTATTTTATTATTATCTTTTTTTATGATAGTTACTATGTTGATGTACCTATGTCTCTTTATTATGACATTATGGTTTTGATGTATTTCGATATTATCATTGTTTTACGAAATGGTACATATTATTTACTGTTATATTTTGTCCATTTGTAAGAACCCGTAACTTCCCCGGTAAGGAAAGAGCGGATACTTCGAGAACAACACACATCGGAACGCATACGGAAGAACATTTCATTGTATATTACAACAATTCCATCAGAATACAAGAATATACAGAGTATAAATGAATATTACATTCGATAAATATCAGAGATTACAATACCTTACATAGCAGCGGAAAATAATACAATACACAACTAGAAGTAATACGCGGATACAAAGCTTTCCGAGTATCGTTCCAGCTGAAAATCAGGACCTGTGAATATAAATCTGCAAAACCAAAACTACTAGCTGCCCGTGTCAAAATAAGGGCACCCAGAGTTTAGGTTAAAACAATAAACTCCAGGTCAGTCATGGGACGGTTGTGAGAACTAAAACAGTTATTAATCTTTATTTTAAAGTTAGGTAAATCAAGGGGCCACGCCGTATAACACGGAACGGGTTTCCTCCCAAGAACACCAGTGCATAAAACAAACAGCGCAATGCTAAATAAGCAAAAATGAAGCTATTATAAGACCCAGGTCCCATCACACAATGCAACGCAAGCCGGAGGATAGGGTTTTTACCTTATAATAGCCAAGAATGCTTGATACGTTTTAAAACAAATCATTTATTATTACTATAAGTGTATAGTGTATAAAACAACATCAAATCATAAGTATCAATCATAGACGGCATAAGCGCCCCATCCCACTATGTCGCCATACTAGGGTCTACAAATAAAACCGCAAATGTCATGTATTTGGAAATTGGATTTCCGTCTGTGAACCGAGGCAAGGGATCGTCCTCACCGTCTTCGAGACTGTCTAGCCCGAGCCTCAGGGTCAGAGCGCATCAACCCTTGGATCGTCAGGGCCGGTCCACCGATGTGGATTAAAATGCCTGAACACTACATTTCCCCGCCCTATGGGGCGCAAATGAGCCAACGAATGACTCCATCGGACCCGGATCGTCCGATCAAACCGAGGCACCTCGCAACAGCAACAACCACGTAAGTCAAACTCGTCAGGGCGTGCAAAACCACTGACGCCACTTCTAGCTAGAAAGAAATGCATGTCCTCCCTGAGGTCCTCTCCCGTTTTTGGTTCACCACCAGGGTGTGAGGCTCGCGAATCAACGTTACACAAAGCTAAGCCACACAGGCTGTGCTTTGATCATCAACCACAAGACTTTGCTTTTCAACAGAAGCCTTGATCATTTGCCACTTAGGCATGCCACACAGGCAATTCACTCCATGCGTTTGATATCCATCAATATATAACCCCTGAGCTCGTACGTCTCAGAGAAGGGCGTTAACCAAGAGAATAAATTCTCCGCCGCCAAACAGATATATATTCAATAGAAATCAATCACACAGACTAAAATCCAATGTCAGACACACAGTCCATTTACAAGTTCGTTCTGGTTCTAAACGAAACCGGAGGCACCTAGTACCCCGCATATCCATCGATCTCCAAGATCGTCTGGACGATCACTAACTGTTTCCATCTTCTTGGGTGTACAGCCCAATCAAGATCATCAGTAACCACCTAAACGACGTGAAGACCTCCGGTCTTCGACCACCGTCTTCATCTTCGACTTATCGTCATATCAGTTATTCAGAATGGGATAAACCCGGTCTTTCTGAATAACTCGCGTATATAATAAACAAGTGTTACACAAACACAACAAACGCCTCATTCCAATTCATCAGTCACTAACCGCAAATTAATCAAGAGAATAATTCCCTTAATATTAACCCCAAAGGCCGAAAACAACATCAGATCAATATCCAGAAAACCATTCTGCTTAGCTAACCGACAATTAGTTTCTAAATTTCACATTCTTAGGGAAAGGTTCCCATTAATTTTATCAATGATAAATCCTTTAAATTTATTCTTTAATCTTCCTTTGAATATCAATTCAAACTAGTCGGGATTAACGAACCTTACCGAAGTAATCATTTGATTTAATTTCCCAACCCCAACTTATTCATCCCATGAAGTAAACCTGGTAATACTTCATATCTAACACCACGGTGTTATTGGTAAATTTAATGTGATGGCCCGCCCCGCACCAACCAACATTTTCTACAAAATGTGACGATCGGGAATTTCGTTCGATCCGAAGCAGTCGCTAAACCGACCCAGACCGTTCGAAACCCCTTATCGTTTTGAGAACAAGACAAAATCAGAACGCAGACGGAGAACATTTCATTGTATATCACAACAATGCATCAGAATACAAGAATATACAAAGTATAAATGAATAAATATTACACAGAAATATCAGAGATTAAAATTACATTTAAATACATCGCAGCGGAAAAATAATACAATACACAACTAGAAGAGATACACGGATACAAAGCATTCCGGATATCATTCCAGCTGTAAACCAGGATCCTGTGAATATAAATCTGCAAAACCAAAACTACTAGCTGCCCGTGTCAAAATAGGGGCACCCAGAGTTTAGGTTAAAACAATAAACTCCAGGTCAGTCATGGGACCGGTGTGAGAACTAAAACAGTTAATCTTTATTTTTAATGTTCGGTAAATCAAGGGACCACGCCGTATAACACGGAACGGGTTTCCTCCCAAGAATACCAGTGCATAAAACAAACAGCGCAATGCTAAATAAAGAAAAATGAAGCTGTTATAAGACCCAGGTCCTATCACACAATGCAACGCAAGCCGGGTGATAGGGTTTTCCCTTATAATAGCCAAGAATGCTTGATGCGTTTAAAACAAATCATTTGATACTATTATAAGTGTATAGTGTATAAAACAATCTTCGAATCATAAGTATCAATCATAGGCGGCATGGTACCATATATCATGTCGCCATATATAGGTTATACAATCAAAATCGCAAAGTCACGTATTTGGAAATTGGGTTTCCATCTATGAACCGAGGCAAAAGATAGTCCTGAACCGATTCGAGACTCTCTAGCCCGAGCCTCAGGCAAGTACTCAGTCAAGCCTTTGGATCGTCAGGGCCGGTCCACCGATGTGGATTAAAATGCCTGAACACTGCATTTCCTCGCCCTTTGGGGCGTAAATGAGCCAACGAATGGGTCCATCGGACCCGGATCGTCCTATCTAACCGAGGCGCCTCGCCACAGCAACAACCACACAGGTGAAGAGTATATAAATGTCAGGGCTGGTAGGTCACTGACACCACCCTAGCTAGAAAGAAACGCATGCCCTCCCTGAGGTCCTCTACCGTTTTTGGTTCACAACCGGGGTGTGAGGCTCGCGAATTCACGTTACACAAAGCTGTGCCACACCGGCTGTGCTTTGATCATCACTACAAGACTTTGCTTTTCAACAGAAGCCTCGATCAATTGCCACTTAGGCATGCCACACAGGCAAATCACTCTATGCATTTGATATCCATCAGTATATAACCCCTGAGCTCGTACGTCTCAGAGAAGGGCATTATGCAAGAGAATAAATTCTCCGCCGCCAAACAGATATATATTTAATAGAAATCAATCACACAGACTAAATCCAATGTCAGACACACAGTCCATTTACAAGTCCGTTCTGGGTCTGAACGAAACCGGAGGCACCTAGTACCCCGCATATCCATCGATCTCCAAGTACGTCTGGACGATCACCAACTGTTTCCATCTTCTTGGGTGTACAGCCCAATCAAGATCATCAGTAATTATCCAAACGACGTGAAGACCTCCGGTCTTCGACCATCGTCTTCATCTTCGACTTATCATCGTATCAGTTATTCAGAATGGGTTAAACCCGGTCTTTCCGAATAACTTGCGTATATTTTAAATAAGTGTTACACAAACACAACATACGCCTCATTCCAATTCATCAGTCACTAACTATAAATTAATCAAGAGAATAATTCCCCAAATATTAACCTCGAAGGCCGAAACCAACATCCGATCAATACCAGAAAACCGTTCTGCTTAGCTAACCGACAGTTAGTTTCTAAATTTCACATTCGTAGGGAAAGGTTCCCATTAATTTTATCCAAGATAAATTCCTTGAATTTATTCTTTAATCATCTTTTGAATTTCGATTCTACTAGTCGGGATTAACGAACCTTACCGAAGTAATTATTTGTTTTAATTTCCCAATCCCAACCTATTCATCCCATGAAGTAAAACTGGTTATACTTTATATCTAACACCACGGTGTTATCGGTAAATTCAATTACCATTTCACGTTCAAATCTAATTAAAGATTTAACTAACGCCTGGAGCAAAACTGGTGATACTCCATTTCAATTATTTCAATCTAATTAAAGATTCATTAAAACTCCACTTAGTTTTAATCTTTGACTGGGTTAAAGAATCAGTGTCATTTAAAACACGGTTCACGGTAAACCCAGAATCACCTTCAATTAATTATCGGGTTAAAGAACAAGTGTTATTTAAAACACTGTTCACGATAAACCCAAAAATCAATACTAATTCGATTCCAATTAAATATTATTTAATTGGTACACTTCATTAAATCTAAATAAAAAGATTTAATCTTTTCTCAATTGGGTTCAAGAACAATGTTAGTCAAGACACCATTCACGACAAACCCAAATCACATTTGATATTAAATACAAGGCTCTGAATAGAAAATATATCGGCTTATATTCCATATCAAATTCTACGACCAACAGATATCGTATTGGAAATAACGATATATATCTATATCTTTCAAATTTCCATAACAACGTCTGTATAATCAAAAAATCCAACATCGAAATATTTCGAAGACAATTTCGATTCAAATCCATTCCAATGCAATCATTGGAAATTCTGGTTATTTTCAAAACCATTTCAAATTCAATTTATTTATTTAAAAATAAATAGAATTATAATTCTAGTTCAAAACTAGTTCATTTCGATAAAAATCTATTTTTATCTTTTCAAATATGGAGTTTTTCATCCCAATTCTTTCTAAATCATTTCTTATGATTTTACACAAATTATTACTATTTTCAATAATTTTATTAAGGCCCGTACAGTCGATTTCCATCAATGGCCATCGAACTGCACTTACAGCGACCTTTTCCAAATTTGATTTGGACATAATTCCAAATCCAACCGTTAGATTTCAAATTTCTAATATTCGTTAGAAAGCTCTTTTCGATACGACCCTAACGGTTCTGGTTTTAGGAGAATCCGACGTTCGGATCTCCCGTAATATCAGTTCGAAGTCAATGGTCGAAATTCGCGAACTGCCGCGGCGCGGCGCGTTCTATTCAGGCCATTATATTATATATATAATATATAATATATACTTCGTCGATTTCTATTTAAAAAGAAATTTATAAATCGTTTTAAATTCGTTTTCAAAACGTTTTCAACTTCATTTTCAAATTCAAATCATAACTGAATTTTCCCTTTCAAATTCGGTTTAAATTCATTTCAAATTGATTCCAATTCAAATCGATTTTTAATTCAATTTCGATTCGTTTTCGATTAAATTTCGATACGTATTCAATTCTATTAAATTTCAATTCGAATTCATTTCTATTCAAGTTCAATTCGAATTCATTTCTATTCAAATTTCAAATCATTTCAGTGTATTTCGAATTTCAAATCAATTCAGTTTAATTCGAATTTCAATTCACTTTAAATATAATTCGAATTTCAATTCATTTCAATATAGTTCGAATTTCAATTCATTTCAATATAGTTCGAATTTCAAGTCTATTCAATATTCACTGAAGAATGAATAAAATTGATATAAATATCGTTCACGTCAAAATGGCGTCAATCTAACCAATACGGCTTCATATGTTTCTATTTTCAAATATTCTATTTCAAATATTTTATTTCAAATATTTCTATTTCAAAACTGGAATGAGGCCCAAACCAATTACCATATAATGTTAATTATATGGATTTTCTACAACACATGTATTTAATAACAACGATGAATAATCAACCATCATCCAAAGTGCATTCTACACTGTATAAGCATCAAATATAAATATTCAACGCCTATAACAGTTTTTCAATCTATCGATCGACATACAACTAACTATTGGGATTAGTGTATGTCATACATCATCCCAATACCCGTGTGGGGTTTCAAACAATCAAACACAGATTTTATTTGTGCAGTTGGGCGATGTGTAAAATTTATCGTCCCAATCAATATCAGTCGGATGTGTATATATAAACAAATCGTCCGATTTGTTTATAAATATTTGTTTATTCACTTTCACGTTAAAAATTATATTTTTAACGAAAAAATATTTTTAACTATATAAATATTTTATTTCCTTTCAACACAAGAATATTGTATTATCGATTTCACATCAACATCACAAACAAATTTTCACAACATATCAATCAAACAAACAAGCCATCCATGGTCTGTGGATGACGGGTGTCGGGTGCTACTAAACACCGTCTGCATCCTAGTATATATATCTAACTAGAAAATTAAATTAAAGAGTGAGAAATTCTCATAGAATTGCTAATCCAACATCACGACTCTTCAAATGCAGCAATCTTCGTCGTTCTTGCCTCTTGTCACTTTCTTTTCCTGTATTCTAGGTGGACTGGAGATGGGGGATGGCTCGTCAGAGCGGCGTCGGGGTAGCAGAGGGGCGGTGGCAGGTCGGCAGCGGGTAGAGCAAGGTTCGGCGGAGCTGGGCGGTTGCCATCGGTGGTGGAGCGACGCAGAAAAGTGGCGACGGGGGAGGTGGCTTGGATCGAACTGGAAGGGGAAGGATGTGGCGTCGGAGCTGTGGAGGAGGGGAGGTGGTCTTCGATGGCGGTTCCAAGCTGACCTAGGTCTGGGCGGTGCGGTTTTTTTATTGGCGATGGGGGGAGAGGGAAGCGGGAGAATCGAGAGGAGGGGGACAGGTTGGGGGCGTGGCGGAGGAGATGGACGTGGACGGGGAAGGACAGGGGCGGCGACGACGAAGGGGGCGCGGTCACCATTTCTGATCGAGGAAAGGGATGTTGGGAAAATGAAATTGGGGGAGGGGGGTTAAAGTGAAAAGTGTTATATAAATATTTATTTATTATTTTATTTTATTTTTCTATTTGAATCTCCATTAAGTTGACTTTTCATTCGAGCTCGGAATCGAGTCCAACGACTGTCGTCCCTAGTGTAATACCCCCATTCCGAACACAATGGGATATGTATCGTACCCCAATTCGATCATTTCAATCAGTTTCCGTTCAAATTAAAATATAAATTTTTATATATTTAATTTAAACGCACATTTCAATTTACTGGGGTCACATACGTACTCTAAAAATTGCAGAAAAATATTTTCTAGCTTCGTATTGACGATACGGTCCTAACAAAACTAGTTTCGTCGAATTCGGAGACCATTGGAAAAATGGTCATTTTCCAGTCGATTAAAATCAACTGAAACTGGTCAAACGCGTTTTCCTTTTCCACGCTCACATATTGATTCAAAAAATTATGAAATTTGAAACCTAGCAATAACTTGACATCACGGACCCAACAAAAGTGGTTTCGTCGAAATCCGAGATCGTTTGCAAAATTTCCATTTTTAAGGGCCTGAATTCCATAGCGACTATTCAGGATTTTCAACTGGACATATCTTTTGATTCCCGCTATGAAATTTTGATTTTTCGGATTCCTTCGAAAGATATCATCAATTAGATCCAATTATTTTTGGTTTCACTAAAATCCGGTTTGTTTTGCACCCGGTACATTCAATTGAAGTTTGAAATCGAATTATCGAACTACCGCGCCATTTTCAATTCCTTTTATATATATATAAATAAATATTTATATTCTAACGACGATTCGAATAAATATATACGTTCGAATTCTATTCAAAATAAATTTCCCGTTGATATTATTTAAAATAATTCATTTTAAATAATCAAAATTCGCTAAAATTGCCAAAATAAAAATTTTAAACTGGCCCAGATTTTCGGGTTGTTACAATCTCCCCCACTTAAAACTTTTCGCCCCCGAAAAGGAACAAAGTCGAAAGTGGTTTGATTAATCAACTCTACGTTCGATCTGTCTTCCATTCTCCAACTTTTCAGTTTTTGAGAATTTTCAAATTCTTCAAATATTTGGCTAACACCCTAAATTTTCGAAAAATTTCGCCATAACCTCCCCTGCACCGGGAGCCACGAGAAAATCCCGAAATTGCCATATAGGCCTTCTGATCTCAAAAAGAAAAAGAAAAAGCCAAGCGGCTAGCCAATAGGCTCATAAAATCATCACCACCCAAACAAAACAGTAAATTATGCTAAACATGTACCTATTTGTCGGGCAAACAGATTTTATTCTCTGCTCTAGCCTCCTTGCTATGACCTGTTCAATGTAAGTACAAGTGTATGCAAGCAAATGCGACCAATTTTCAGTACAATTTACTATTTGACCAATTTGGTTAAAGTTTCAACATTTAATTATTCAAACAATAATCAAACAACACAACCATCAATCAATTAGTGAATTATCATCTCAAATCCATAACTTTGATATATAGTCAAAAATCTCATTTTTGGTGCCAATTCACAACAATGTATTCTAGCTATATTTTGGTTCTCACACCAGTCTAATGGAAATATATAAATATCACACCTTCGAAACTCGAACACACACTGATGATGGGTACCCATCATCAGAATCATTCCCGGGCGACTACAGTGGGATTCTATATCTACCCAGTATATTAAAATTTCGAATATATGTTTGCAAGACGTATATGCAAAACCTTTATATATTGGATTGTCCAAATCAATATAAATAAATAATCAAATACGTGTAAAACTATTTAAATTTCAAAACAGAATTGTTTTCATTTGAAATATATACTCTTCACACTCGTTTTAGGATACTACTGATCCCATCTCTAACGAGTCATTCTGATTGGATATTACTAATCCAATATCTGATGAATTCTTTCGTATGGTTCTAATGTATCTTGTTCTCTGAGCTTTGTAAACCAAAGCTCTGATACCACGTGTGACGATCGGGAATTTCGCTCGATCCGAAGCAGTCGCTAAACCGACCCAGACCGTTCGAAACCCCTTATCGTTTTGAGAACAAGACAAAATCAGAACGCAGACGGAGAACATCTCATTGTATATCACAACAATGCATCAGAATACAAGAATATACAGAGTATAAATGAATAAATATTACACAGAAATATCAGAGATATAAATTACATTTAAATACATCTCAGCGGAAAAATAATACAATACACAACTAGAAGAGATACACGGATACAAAGCTTTCCGGATATCATTCCAGCTGTAAACCAGGATCCTGTGAATATAAATCTGCAAAACCAAAACTACTAGCTGCCCGTGTCAAAATAAGGGCACCCAGAGTTTAGGTTAAAACAATAAACTCCAGGTCAGTCATGGGACTGGTGTGAGAACTAAAACAGTTAATCTTTATTTTTAATGTTCGGTAAATCAAGGGACCACGCCGTATAACACGGAACGGGTTTCCTAACAAGAATACCAGTGCATAAAACAAACAGCGCAATGCTAAATAAAGAAAAATGAAGCTGTTATAAGACCCAGGTCCTATCACACAATGCAACGCAAGCCGGGGGATAGGGTTTTCCCTTATAACAGCCAAGAATGCTTGATCACGTTTTTGGTTCACAACCGGGGTGTGAGGCTCGCGAATTCACGTTACACAAAGCTGTGCCACACCGGCTGTGCTTTGATCATCACTACAAGACTTTGCTTTTCAACAGAAGCCTCGATCAATTGCCACTTAGGCATGCCACACAGGCAAATCACTCTATGCATTTGATATCCATCAGTATATAACCCCTGAGCTCGTACGTCTCAGAGAAGGGGGTTAAGCAAGAAAATAATTTCTCCGCCACCAGACAGATATATATTTAATAGAAATCAATCACACAGACTAAAATCCAATGTCAGACACACAGTCCATTTACAAGTCCGTTCTGGGTCTGAACGAAACCGGAGGCACCTAGTACCCCGCATATCCATCGATCTCCAAGTACGTCTGGAGATGGGGGATGGCTCGTCAGAGCGGCGTCGGGGCAGCAGAGGGGCGGTGGCAGGTCAGCAGCGATCAGAGCAGGGTTCGGCGGAGTTGGGCGTTGGCCATCGGTGGTGGAGCGACGCAGAAAAGTGGCGACGGGGGAGGTGCCTTGGATCGAACTGGAAGGGGAAGGATGTGGTGTCGGAGCTGTGGAGGAGGGGAGGTGGTCTTCGATGGTGGTTCCAAGCTGACCTAGGTCTGGGCGGTGCGGTTTTTTTATTGGCGATGGGGGGAGAGGGAAGCGGGAGAATCGAGAGGAGGGGGACAGGTTGGAGGCGTGGCGGGCGTGGACGAGGAAGGACAGGGGCGGCGACGACGAAGGGGGCGCGGTCACCATTTCTGATCGGGGAAAGGGATGTCGGGAAAATGAAATTGTGGGAGGGGGGTTAAAGTGAAAAGTGTTATATAAATATTTATTTATTATTTTATTTTTCTATTTGAATCTCCATTAAGTTGACTTTTCATTCGAGCTCGGAATCGAGTCCAACGACTGTCGTCCCTAGTGTAATACCCCCATTCCGAACACAATGGGATATGTATCGTACCCCAATTCGAACGTTTCTATCAGTTTCCGTTCAAATTAAAATATAAATCTTTATATATTTAATTTAAACGCACATTTCAATTTACTGGGGTCACATACGAACTCTAAAAATTGCAGAAAAATATTTTCTAGCTTCGTATTGACGATACGGTCCTAACAAAACTAGTTTCGTCGAATTCTGAGACCGTTGGAAAAATGGTCATTTTCCAATCGATTAAAATCAACTGAAACTGGTCAAACGCGTTTTCTTTTGCCACGCTCACATATTGATTCGAAAAATTATGAAATTTGAAACCTAGCAATAACTTGACATCACGGACCCAACAAAAGTGGTTTCGTCGAAATCCGAGATCGTTTGCAAAATTTCCATTTTTAAGGGCCTGAAATCCATAGCGACTATTCAGGATTTTCAACTGGACATATCTTTTGATTCCCGCTATGAAATTTTGATTTTTTGGATTCGTTGGAAAGATATCATCAATTAGATCCTATTATTTTTGGTTTCACTAAAATCCGGTTTGTTTTGCACCCGGTACATTCAATTGAAGTTTGAAATCGAATTATCGAACTACCGCGCCATTTTCAATTCCATTTATATATATAAATAAATATTTATATTCTAACGACGATTCGAATAAATATATACGTTCGAATTCTATTCAAAATAAATTTCCCGTCGATATTATTTAAAATAATTCATTTTAAATAATCAAAATTCGCTAAAATTGCCAAAATAAAAATTTTAAACTGGCCTAGATTTTCGGGTTGTTACACAAAAGTGCGCTGTACACATGTCCAGTTAGCACGGAACGGGTCGTCAGAAGGAAAAAGGAAGAAGGAAATGAACATACAAGGAAGTTGTAGAATGTCTCACAGCGCATAGAATAAAATATAATAATAACATACTTGACATAAAACAGGTGAGACAGTGCATAAGCTGAAACCAGAACTAAACATCATAGCAGTGGAAATCCAAAATACAGCTTATTACAACTTTTCAAACTTTCTCAAAGCAAAAGTAAGATAAATGAGGTACACTACTAATGCCCAAGTAGCGATCACCAACGACACAGGGAGAATGTGAATATATATATATATATATATATATATATATATATATATATATATATATATCATACGTGGAAGCCTCCTGCCCGCCTCCGAATCAGCTACTCGCGCATCACCAGCTAACCTGTCTCTAGTCTGCTCGTGTGAGCACCCAGAGTAATAAGAGGAGACATAAAACTCTGGGTCAGACATAAAGCCTGGTATGAGCAATAAGCATCTAAAGTGAACAATAACAGGTAGACTAAAACATACCTGAACCTGGACCTGCAACCAAAGAGTTAGCACTACATACTGTACAACACTCTAAGGTATCATATCAAACAGTATAAAGATACGGAGGTAGGGAAGGTGTGCATGTCATAATGATGGCAAACAATCAAACATAGCATCCATCCTCACATCTCTCACTCAGTGCGTAAAGCATACGATATTCACCACTTCGATCACCCAACATACCTTGCTACGATCATTCTGCCCCATGAAGTCATAAATGGCTTCACTGCACTGATAACGTAGCCACTAATTCCTCGCTATGTCCACTTGCCCAATGGAGTTATTCACCCCATCTGCGCTGGCTCATAGCCTTACCAATCCTTACTATGTCCACTTGCCCCATGGAGTTGTTCACCCCATCTGCGCTGGCTCATAGTCTTACTACGCATCACCTTGCCCCTCAGGTCATAGTGACCCTACTGCACTGATAACGTACTCTTGCTACCATCACCTTGCCCCTCAGGTCATAATGACCCTACTGCACTGATAAGTAGCCATCATTCATTTTTAGTGGTGAATCGAAGTTATGAACGTCGACAACTCCTTAGCACACGTCCCGCAGCAAAGTCCAACCATGAAGTGAACTCATCGGTTCCCAACTGGATCCTGAGCTCTAACTTCCCATATTGGACTACCTTTGCATCTCGGGTTTTTGGTCAATACTGGGTCGGGTCGGGTTCCTCTTCAAGCCATCGGTTCGGGTCGGGTGTCCTCCATCGGTCCGGGTCGGGTCTTCTTCTGGTACGGTTTGAGTCGGGTGTTTCTCCTTTGGTCGGGTCGGGTGCTTCACTTCGGGTCGGGAGCCATTCCCCCTCCAGTTCATGCTTCCGCTCCGATTCGCCTCCTCATCCTTCACGTGCTTCGATCCGATCCATTTTCGTGCTTCCGCTCCGATCCGTCCTCCTTATTCCGATCCGATCCCAGTTCAGTTAGCGTGGCCTTCCTTTTTGCCAATTTTCTCAAGTGTCAGGCTCCGATCCGATTGAATCCCTTGCCCAGTTCAACATATCCGATCCGAGCCCCATATCCGATCCGATCCGAAACCTGCACTATTTTCTGAAACTGTTCCAGCAAGCGTTTACGCCATTCGACGACGTTTTCGACCATTCTAACTATTGAAACCAATCACAAAGCATTTCACACAGTCATAGCAACATGCATAATCAACCACAAACATCAAAACATCAATATGATAGGTTAAAATGGATCAAACATACCCAAAATCCCACATTTCCCCTTAAGCATGTTTAGGTGAAACTAATGATAGGATTAGCAAAACTTAACCAAATTAACCCAAATTCATATCAGAGGTCTAAAACATCATTTAAGAATTTATGAACATTTTTCCCGAATTTTATCATGCTTAAATTCGCTAATTAACACTAATTACCCTTAACTAGCCATAATTAGTGTAAAACTATGCAAATCACTCACCTTAGCCACAAATAAACTAAGATCTGAAATAAATCTCTGATTTGATGCAAATCCCAATCCTAAACAGCAGCTCTAATGTTGATTTGGTGTAGATCTCCCTTAATTAGATGTTGCTAAGCTTAATCGTTGACCAAAAGGTGATTTGGAGGTGATTTAGAGGTTGGAGGCCATTTTTAGGGTTCCTTGGAGATAAGTGGAGGCTAGAAAACTGAAATGGAATGATTCTCTACTTCATTTCAGCCTCCCCATAACCTTAATCCCGAAATGGGTTATGGGCCTATCCACTAATCACCCGATTTGGCCCGGTTAAGCAGTTTTTCACCCTCCAAACCTTATTTCAGCCATATCTCCCAAACGGTAAGTCCGTTTGGCTATTGTGACCACTCTACGGAAAGGTAAACCATCAAACGATTCTAATGGAAGTGGTTTCAGGTCAAAATTCCTTTCCGATCAAAAGTTATGGCCAAAACAGTACCAACTAAGGGCAAAATGGTCATTTAAAAATCGACAAAAATCATGAACATGGGAAATGACTCTAGTGGATGTTTCCCAAAGTTACATGACCATACGACTTCGGAAAGAAATTAATATTCTACGATCCTATGATGTGTAGAATACGGGCCATTACATTTAATTACCATTTCACGTTCAAATCTAATTAAAGATTTGACTATCGCTTGGAGCAAAACTGGTGATACTCCATTCTCGATCTTTTCAATCTAATTAAAGATTCATTAAAACTCCACTTAGTTTTAATCTTTGACTGGGTTAAAGAATCAGTGTCATTTAAAACACGGTTCACGATAAACCCCAAAATCACATCACATTTCAATCAGTCTCTAACCGTAAAATAGCAAGTGAGCAATTCCCTAAGTATTAACCCTGAAGGCCGAAACCAACATCAGATCAATACCTCTGAAACCATTCAACTTAACTAATCCCCAGTTATTTTCTGATTTACTTAACTCCTTTAGGTTTAAGAACAGTATTATTGAAGATACTGTTCACGACAACCCAAAATCACGTTCCATTAATTATCAGGTTAAAGAATGAGTGTTATTTAAAACACTGTTCACGATAAACCCAAAAATCAATACCAATTCAATTCCAATTAAATATCATTTAATTGGTACACTTCATTAAATCTAAATAAAAAGATTTAATCCTTTTTCTCAACTAGGTTCAAGAACAGGGTTAATGATCACGACAAACCCAAATCACATTTGATATTAAATACAAGGCACTGAATAGAAAATGTATCGTCTTATATTCAATATCAAATTCTACGACCAACAAATATCGTATTGGAAATAACAATATAAATATATCTTTCAAATTTCCATAACAATATCTGTATAATCACGAAATCCAACATCGCCATAATCCAAAGGCAATTTCGATTCAAATCCATTCCAATTCAATTATTGGAAATTCTGGTTACTTTTAAAACCCTTTTCAAATCCAATTTATTTATTTAAAAATAAATAGAATTTTAATTCTAGTTCAAAACAAGTTCATTTCGATAAAAATCTATTTTTATCTTTTAAAATGTGGAGTTTTTCATCCCGATTCTTTCTAAATCATTTCTTATGATTTTACACAAATTATTACTATTTTTAATAATTTTATCAAGGCTCGTACAGTCGATTTCCATCAACGGCCATCGAACTGCACTTACAGCGACCTTTTCCAAATTTGATTTGGACATAATTCCAAATCCAACCGTTAGATTTCTAATTTCTAATATTCGTTAGTAATCTCTTTTCGATACGAACCCAACGGTTCCGGTTTTAGGAGAATCCGACCGTCGGATCTCCCATAATATCCGTTCGAAGTCAATGGTCGAAATTCGTGAACTGCCGCGGCGCGGCGCGTTCTATTCAGGCCATTGTATATATAATATATATATATATATACATTATAAATTTCGTCGATTTCCTTTTAAAACGTATTTTATAAATCGTTTTAAAATTCGTTTTCAAAACGATTTCAACTTCCTTTTCAAGTTCAAATCAAAATCGAATTTTTCCTTATAAATTCGTTTTAAATTCATTTCAAATTGATTTCAATTCAAATTGATTTTTAATTCAATTTCAGTTCTTTTTCAATTCAATTCAATTTCAATACGAATTCATTTCTATTCAATTTCAATTCGAATTCAATTCTATTCAATTTCAATTTGAATTCATTTCAATTCGAATTTCAATTCTTTTCAAAATATCAGATTTTGAAATCACTTTCGATATTCATTATAAAATGAATAAAATCGATATAAATATCGTTCACGTAAAAATGGCGTCAATCTAATCAACACGGCTTCATATATTTCTATTTCTGAATATTCTATTTCAAATATTTCTATTTCAAATATTTCTATTTCAAATATTTCTTTTTCAAATATTTCCTTTTCAAATATGGAATGAGGCCCAATCAATTACCATATAATGTTAATTATATGGTTTTTCTACAACACATGTATACAATAACAACGATGAATAATCAACCATCATCCAAAGTGCATTCTACACTGTATAAGCATCAAATATAAATATTCAATGCTTATAACAGTCTGTCAATCAATCGATCGACATACAACTAAACAATCGGGATTAGTGTACGTCAAATATCATCCCAATACCCGTGTGGGGTTTCAAACAATCAAACACAGATTTTATTTGTGCAATTGGGCGATGTGTAAAATTTATCGTTCCAATCAATATCAGTCAAATATGTGTATGTAAACAAATCGTCCGATTTGTTTATTTTTATTTCATTTCATATACACGTTAAAAATTCTATTTTTAACTATAAAATATTTTTAACTATATAAATATTTTATTTCATTTCACCTCACATCACACAATCAACTACACATCAAAATCAAACAAATAAGCATACAAGCCGTCCATGGTCTGTGGACGACGGGTGTCGGGTGCTACTAAACAACGTCTGCATCCTAGAATATATTTTAACTAGAAAATTAAATTAAAAGGTGAGAAGTTCTCACAGAGGGTTCCACTCCGCCGTGCTTTGCTTTTGAACTGCTGAATCATCTGGATTTGATTGAAATTTCAATGCAGTCTCTTTCACGCTATTCAAATAAAAATTATATTTTTATCACCTCATTCTGATAAATAAAAATCATATTTTTGTTTTGTTACATATATAAAGATAATATTTTTATAGTCTCTATTATATAAAAACCGCATTTTTAATATGCAACTAGTATAAAAATTATATTTTTAACTTTTCTATATTATAAAAATTATATTTTTATTTAAATAAAACTCACATCTTCTTACCAATAAATAAAAAAAATCATCTTTCATGTTATAAAAATTCGATCTTTCTATTGTATTTATATAATCTTTTTATCACTATTAAAAATATCGCCTTTCCCTATTAAATATCTAATCTTTGATACATTAAAAATTTAATCTTTATACTGTATAAAATCTAGTCTTTATCAAATAGAAATCATAGCTTCCCTAATCTTAAAAATCGATTCTTTTTCACATTAAAACTCCATTTCTTTTTTTTATATAAATATATAAATTAGGTTTTTACTTAAAGATTATAAATAAATAAATAAAAACTGAAATATAATAAATAAGAGAAAATAGAAGAAAAATTACTGTTCAAAGCAGGGCGTGGTGTCTCAGTTCGTCGGAGGGGCCAGGGGGGGTCAGGCGAACTTTGCTGGTGGTGGAGGGGAACTAGGGCGGTGGCGGCGGGGCAAACATCGGCTGGTGGAGGAGCAAAGAGGGACTAGGGCGCGGCGAGCTAAATCAGTTTGGTGGGGGTTTCTTGAACGCGCGAGCGGGGGAGAAGCCTGGATCGGAGCGGCGCCTGCTCCTGCGGCGCGAGGGCGGTCGTGGAGGAGGGACGTAGGGGCGATGGGGTTCAACGCCTTCTCTTTTTTTTCTGAAATGATTTGATTCGTGCGTGGGTTTTGGGGAAAGGGGGGGTTGACCACGAGATGAGTAAGGGCTTGGCCCATTTAATTTTATTATTTATCCTTCAAAAAGCAACTTAAATTTCGGACTCGAAATCAAACCCACCGACTGTCATCCATAGCTAATTACCCCCGTTTCGATCAGTTTTCGTCAAAATCAACATATAACTCTACATATTGAATTTGAACGCGCATTTCAATTCATCGGGGCCACATATGCACTCTAAAAATTCCCGAAAAATATTTTCTAACTTCATATTGACGATACGGTCCTAACAAAACTAGTTTCGTCGAATTCCGAGACCATTTGAAAAATGGCCATTTTCCAGTCGATTAAAATCAACTAAAACTGGTCAAATGCGTTTTCCTTTGCCTCGCTCACATATTGATTCGAAAAATTATGAAAATTGGAATCTAGCAATAACTTGACATCACGGATCCAACAAAAGTGGTTTCGTCGAAATCCGAGGTCGTTTGCAAAATTCCCACTTTTAAGGGCCTGAATTCCATAGCGACTATTCAGAATTTTCAACTGGACGTATCTTTTGATTCCCGCTATGAAATTTTGATTTCTTGGATTCGTTGGAAAGATATTCTTGATTAGATTCAAATGTTTTTGGTTTCACTAAAATCCGGTTTATTTTGAATCCTGTACATTCATTTGAAGTTTGAAATCGAATTATCGAACTACCGCGCCATTTTCAATTCCTTTTGTAATTAAAATAAAATATTTATATTCTAACGACGATTCAAATAAATATATACGTTCGAATTCTATTCAAAATAAATTTCTAATCAATATTATTTAAAATAATTCATTTTAAATAATCAAAATTCACTAAATTTGCCAAAATAAAATTTTTAAATTGGCTCGAATTTCCGGGTTATTACAATCCCCCCTACTTAAAACTTTTCGTCCCCGAAAAGGAACGAAGCCGTAAGTTGTTTAACAAATCAACTCAACTTTCACTATTTTCATTACAGCTTAAGTTCTTCAACTTTTCAGTTTCTAAGAACTTTTCAAATTTTTCAAAAATTTGGCTAACACCCTAAATTTTCGAAATTTTTTGCCATAACCTCCCCTGCACCGGGAAAATCCTGAAATTTCCATACAGGCCCTCTGATCTCAAAAAGAAAAAGAAAAAGCCAAGCGGCTAGCCAATCGGCTCATAAAATCATCATCACCCAAACAAAACAGTAAATTATGGTAAACATGTACCTATTTGTCGGGCAAACAAATTTTATTCTCTGCTCTAACCTCCTTGCTATGACCTGTTCAATGTAAGTACATGTACATGCATGCAAATGCAACAAATTTTCAATACAATTCACTATTTGATACAATTAGGCTAAATGGTTCAAAATTTCAAACAAATAACCAAACAACTCAACCATCAATCAATTAGTGGATTATCGTTTCAAATTCATAATTTTGATATATATACAGAAAATCTTTTTTTATGCCAATTTACAACAATAAGTTTTATCTAATTTTGGTTCTCACACCAGTCTAATGGAAATATATAGACATCACACTTTCGAAACTCGAACACAGACACTGATGATGAGGCCTCATCTTCAGAATCATCTCCGGGCGACTAGAGTTTGATTCTATATCTATCCAGTATATTAAAACTTCGAATACACGTGGATCAGACGTATATCCAAAATCTATATATACTGGATTGTCCAAATTCAATATAAATAATTATTCAAATACGTATAAAACGATTTAAATTTTCAAAACAAAATTTGTTTTCATTTTAAAAATATACTCTTCACACTCGTTCCAGGATACTACTGATCCCATCTCTAACGAGTCATTCCCGTTGGATATTACTAATCCAATTTCTTATGAACTCTTTCGTTCGGTTCTAATGTGTCTTGTTCTCTGAGCTTTATAAACCAAAGCTCTGATACCAACTGTAAGAACCCGTAACTTCCCCGGTAAGGAAAGAGCGGATGCTTCGAGAACAACACACATCGGAACGTAGACGGAAGAGCATTTCATTGTATATTACAACAATTCCATCTGAATACAAGAATATACAGAGTATAAATGAATATTACATTCGATAAATATCAAAGATTACAATACCTTACATAGAAGCGGAAAATAATACAATACACAATTAGAAGTAATACGCGGATACAAAGCTTTCCGAGTATCGTTCCAGCTGTAAATCAGGACCTGTGAATATAAATCTGCAAAACCAAAATTACTAGCTGTCCGTGTCAAAATAAGGGCACCCAGAGTTTAGGTTAAAACAATAAACTCCAGGTCATTCATGGGATTGGTGTGAGAACTAAAACAGTTATGAATCTTTATTTTAAAGTTAGGTAAATCAAGGGACCACGCCGTATAACACGGAACGGGTTTCCTCCCAAGAACACCAGTGCATAAAACAAACAGCGCAATGCTAAATAAGGAAAAATGAAGCTATTATAAGACCTAGGTCCCATCACACAATGCAACGCAAGCCGGAGGATAGGGTTTTTACCTTATAATAGCCAAGAATGCTTTATATGTTTTAAAACAAATCATTTATTATTACTATAAGTGTATAGTGTATAAAACAACTTCAAATCAGAAGTATCAATCATAGACGGCATAAGCGCCCCATCCCACTGTGTCGCCATACTAGGCGCTACAAATAAAACCGCAAATGTCACGTATTTGGAAATTGGATTTCCGTCTGTGAACCGAGGCAAGGGATCGTCCTCACCGTCTTCGAGACTGTCTAGCCCGAGCCTCAGGGTCAGAGCGCATCGACCATTGGATCGTCAGGGATGGTCCACCGATGTGGATTAAAATGCCTGAACACTACGTTTCCCCGCCCTATGGGGCGTAAATGAGCCAATGAATGACTCCATCGGACCCAGATCGTCCGATCAAACCGAGGCACCTCGCAACAGCAACAACCACATAAGTCAAACTCGTCAGGGCGTGTAAAACCACTGACACCACTTCTAGCTAGAAATAAATGCATGTCCTCCCTGAGGTCCTCTCCCGTTTTTGGTTCACCACCGGGGTGTGAGGCTCGCGAATCAACGTTACACAAAGTTATGCCACACAGGCTGTGCTTTGATCATCAACCACAAGACTTTGCTTTTCAACAGAAGCCTTGATCATTTGCCCCTTAGGCATGCCACACAGGCAATTCACTCCATGCATTTGATATCCATCAATATATAACCCCTGAGCTCTACGTCTCAGAGAAGGGCGTTAAGCAAGAGAATAAATTCTCCGCCGCCAAATAGATATATATTCAATAGAAATCAATCACACAGACTAAAATCCAATGTCAGACACACAGTCCATTTACAAGTTCGTTCTGGTTCTAAACGAAACCGGAGGCACCTAGTACCCCGCATATCCATCGATCTCCAAGTACGTCTGGATGATCACTAACTGTTTCCATCTTCTTGGGTGTACAGCCCAATCAAGATCATCAGTAACCACCCAAACGACGTGAAGACCTCCGGTCTTCGACCACCGTCTTCATCTTCGACTTATCGTCGTATCAGTTATTCAGAATGGGATAAACCTGGTCTTTCTGAATAACTCGCGTATATAATAAACAAGTGTTACACAAACACAACATACGCCTCATTCCAATTCATCAGTCACTAACCGTAAATTAATCAAGAGAATAATTCCCCTTATATTAACCCCGAAGGCCGAAACCAACATCAGATCAATATCCAGAAAACCATTCTGCTTAGCTAACCGACAGTTAGATTCTAAATTTCACATTCTTAATGAAAGGTTCCCATTAATTTTAT
This sequence comes from Allium sativum, assembly GCA_030737875.1. NCBI lineage: Eukaryota > Viridiplantae > Streptophyta > Magnoliopsida > Asparagales > Amaryllidaceae > Allium > Allium sativum. The sequence goes on from JASFAX010000235.1 coordinate 61,638, forward strand.
CAAAGAAAAATCCTTTAAATTTATTCTTTAATCTTCCTTTGAATATCAATTCAAACTAGTCGGGATTAACGAACCTTACCGAAGTAATCATTTGTTTTAATTTCTCAACCCCAACTTATTCATCCCATGAAGTAAAACTAGCAATACTTCATATCTAACACCACGGTGTTATCGGTAAATTTAATTACCATTTCACGTTCAAATCTAATTAAAGATTTAACTATCGCCCGGAGAAAACTGGTGATACTCCATTCTCGATCTTTTCAATCTAATTAAAGATTCATTAAAACTCCACTTAGTTTTAATCTTTGACTGGGTTAAAGAATCAGTGTCATTTAAAACACGGTTCACGATAAACCCCAAAATCACATCACAATTCAATCAGTCCCTAACCATAAAATAGCAAGTGAACAATTCGCTAAGTATTAACCCCGAAGGCCGAAACCAACATCAGATCAATACCTCTGAAACCATTCAACTTAACTAATCCCCAGTTAGTTTCTGATTTTCTTAACTCCTTTAGGTCTAAGAATAGTATTATTGAAGATACCGTTCACGACAACCCAAAATCACGTTCCATTAATTATCGGGTTAAAGAACGAGCGTTATTTAAAACACTGTTCACAATAAACCCAAAAATCAATACCAATTCAATTCCAATTAAATATCATTTAATTGGTACACTTCATTAAATCTAAATAAAAAGATTTAATCCTTTTTCTCAACTGGGTTCAAGAACAGGGTTAATGAAGATACCATTCACGACAAACCCAAATCACATTTGATATTAAATACAAGGCTCTGAATAGAAAATATATCGGCTTATATTCAATATCAAATTCTACGACCAACAAATATCGTATTGGAAATAACGATATAAATATATCTTTCAAATTTCCATAACAATATCTGTATAATCACGAAATCCAACATCGCAATAATCCAAAGACAATTTCGATTCAAATCCATTCCAATTCAATTATTGGAAATTCTAGTTACTTTTAAAACCCTTTTCAAATCCAATTTATTTATTTAAAAATAAATAGAATTTTAATTCTAGTTCAAAACTAGTTCATTTCGATAAAAAACTATTTTTATCTTTTCAAATGTGGAGTTTTTCATCCCGATTCTTTCTAAATCATTTCTTATGATTTTACACAAATTATTACTATTTTTAATAATTTTATCAGGGCCCGTACCGTCGATTTCCATCAACGGCCATCGAACTACACATACAACGACCTTTTCCAAATTTAATTTGGACATAATTCCAAATCCAACCATTAGATTTCTAATATTCGTTAGAAATCTCGTTTCGATACGAACCCAACGGTTCCGGTTTTAGGAGAATCCGACGGTCGGATCTCCCGTAATATCCGTTCGAAGTCAATGGTCGAAACTCGCGAACTGCCGCGGCGCGGCGGGTTCTATTCAGGCCATTATATATAATATATATATATATATATATATATATTATTTATATATTTCATCGATTTCCTTTTAAAACGTATTTTACAAATCGTTTTAAAATTCGTTTTCAAAACGATTTCAACTTCCTTTTCAAGTTCAAATCAAAATTGAATTTTTCCTTATAAATTCGTTTTAAATTCATTTCAAATTGATTTCAATTTAAATAGATTTTTAATTGAATTTCAGTTTGTTTTCAATTCAATTCAATTTCAATACGAATTCATTTCTATTCAATTTCAATTCGAATTCAATTCTATTCAATTTCAATTTGAATTCATTTCAATTCGAATTTCAATTCTTTTCAAAATATCAGATTTTGAAATCACTTTCGATATTCATTATAAAATGAATAAAATCGATATAAATATCGTTCATGTCAAAATGGCTTCAATCTAATCATCACGGCTTCATATATTTCTATTTCCGAATATTCTATTTCAAATATTTCTATTTCAAATATTTCTATTTCAAATATTTCTTTTTCAAATATTTCCTTTTCGAATATGGAATGAGGCCCAATCAATTACCATATAATGTTAATTATATGGTTTTCTACAACACATGTATACAATAACAACGATGAATAATCAACCATCATCCAAAGTGCATTCTACACTGTATAAGCATCAAATATAAATATTCAACGCTTATAACAGTCTGTCAATCAATAGATCCACATACAACTAAACAATCGGGATTAGTGTAAGTCAAATATCCTCCCAATACCCGTGTGGGGTTTCAAACAATCAAAACAGATTTTATTTGTGCAGTTGGGCGATGTGTAAAATTTATCGTCCCAATCAATATTAGTCAAATGTGTGTATATAAACAAATCGTCCAATTTGTTTATTTTTATTTCATTTCATATACACGTTAAAAATTCTATTTTTAACTATAAAATATATTTAACTATATAAATATTTTATTTCATTTCACCTCACATCACACAATCAACTATACATCAAAATCAAACAAACAAGCATACAAGCCGTCCATGGTCTGTGGACGACGGGTGTCGGGTGCTACTAAACACCTTCTGCATCCTAGTATATATTTTAACTAGAAAATTAAATTAAAAGGTGAGAAGTTCTCACAGAGGGTTCTACTCCACCGTGCTTTGCTTTTAAACTGCTGAATCATCTGGATTTGATTGAAATTCCAATGCAGTCCCTTTCACGCTGTTCAAATAAAAATTATATTGTTATCACCTCTTTCTGATAAATAAAAATCATATTTTTGTTTTGTTACATATATAAAGATAATATTTTTATAGTCTCTATTATATAAAAACCACATTTTTAATATGCCACTAGTATAAAAATTATATTTTTTACTTTTCTATATTATAAAAATTATATTTTTATTTAAATAAAACTCACATCTTCTTACCAATAAATTAAAAAAATATCATCTTTCATGTTATAAAAATTCGATCTTTATATTTTATTTATATAATCTTTTTATCACTATTAAAAATATCACCTTTCCGTTTTAAAAATCTAATCTTTGATACATTAAAAATTTAAACTTTATATTGTATAAAATCTCATCTTTATCAAATAGAAATCATAGCTTCTCTAATCTTAAAAATCGATTCTTTTTCACATTAAAACTCCATTTCTTTTTTTATATATAAACATATAAATCAGGTTTTCACTTAAAGATTATAAATAAATAAATAAAAACTAAAATATAATAAATAAGAAAAAATAGAAGAAAATTTACTGTTTAAAGGAGGGCGTGGTGTCTCAGTTCGTCGGAGTGGCTAGGGGGGGTCAGGCGAACTTTGCTGGTGGTGGAGGCGAACTAGGGCGGTGGCGGCGGGGCAAACATCGGCTGGTGGAGGAGCAAAGAGGGGCTAGGGCACGGCGAGCTAAATCAGTTTAGGGGGGGTTTCTTGAACGCGCGAGCGGGGGAGGACTCTGGATCGGAGCGGTGCCTGCTCCAACGGCGCGAGGGCGGTCGTGGAGGAGGGAGGTAGGGGCGACGGGGTTCAGCGCCTCTCTTCTTCTTTTTTTTTGAAATGATTTGAGTCGTGCATGGGTTTTGGGGAAAGGGGGGTTGACCACGAGATGAGTAAGGGCTTGGCCCATTTAATTATTTAATTTTATTATTTATCCTTCAAAAAGCAACTTAAATTTCGGACCTGAAATCAAACCCACTGACTATCGTCCATAGCTAATTACCCCCATTCTGAACACAATGGGATATGTACCGTAGGCTGATTCGATCGTTTCGATCAGTTTTCGTCAAAATCAACATATAACTCTATATGTTGAATTTAAACGCGCATTTCAATTCACCGGGGCCACATATGCACTCTAAAAATTCCCGAAAAATATTTTCTAACTTTGTATTGACGATACGGTCCTAACAAAACTAGTTTCGTCGAATTCCGAGACCGTTTGAAAAATGGCCATTTTCCAGTCGATTAAAATCAATTAAAACTGGTCAAACACATTTTCCTTTGCCACGCTCACATATTGATTCGAAAAATTATGAAAATTGGAATCTAGCAATAACTTGACATCACGGATCCAAAAAAAGTGGTTTCGTCGAAATCCGAGGTCGTTTGCAAAATTCCCATATTTAAGGGCCTGAATTCCATAGCAACTATTCAGAATTTTCAACTGGACGTATCTTTTGATTCCCGCTATGAAATTTTGATTTCTCGGATTCGTTGGAAATATATTCTCGATTAGATTCAAATATTTTTGGTTTCACTAAAATCCAGTTTATTTTGAATCCTGTACGTTCATTTGAAGTTTGAAATCGAATTATCGAACTACCGCGCCATTTTCAATTCCTTTTATAATTAAAATAAAATATTTATATTCTAACGACGATTCAAATAAATATATACATTCGAATTCTATTCAAAATAAATTTCTCGTCGATATTATTTAAAATAATTCATTTTAAAGAATCAAATTTCACTAAATTTGCCAAAATAAAAATTTTAAATTGGCTCGGATTTCCGGGTTATTACACCATTCCACTATGATTTTTGATTTTGTTATAGTTTGGCTCTATTTAAATTTATTTCTTATAGAAACCAATGAACTATTTGGAGCAGTTGTAAGTTCCAACGGGCCATTTCAGGGTCGAGATTAAACCCCGTTCTAGGTGGGTTATTACAAGTATCGTTTGAATATTTATAAAGAAGGCCATGTAAGTCATTAGTTTGTTGGACAGGAACTAGGGATAGGGTAGTTCGTTGACCATATATGATAAAAGAGGCTACATAAAAGGTTGAGTTAATTCAAGCTTGGATGAAAGAAGCTCAACCGGAAAATTATCCAAATAAGTGATGGGAAGACTTAGAGTTCTCGGATAGAGATTATGTTTTCATCTAAGTATCTTCACTAAAAGGTACAGTCCAATTTGGAAAATTGGGAAAGTTATCACCGAGATTTGTTGGTTCATTCCCTATCATTGAGAGAATCACAATACTCGCTTACAAGTTAGAGTTATCGAGCATATTAATCGGGGTCCATAATGTTTCTCATGTTTCTCATCTTAGGAAGTACGTTCATGAGCCAAAGGCTAATATTGGTCTAACTATATTGCAAGACTTAGTAATGGAACCAAATACGATATTTATTAGACATCTAGTTGGTATTATGGCAAGAGATGATCAGAAGTTAAGGAAGATGAGAGTAAGACTAGTGAAAGTCCAATAGACTGATGATGATGGAAACTATACTTAGGAAATAGGAGTCTAGACTAAGGCTACTTTATCTTGATTTTCTTGATGGTATGTTTTTCCACCATGCTTGTTTATTGATGTGTGTACCTTATCGTAATTTCAATGATGAAATTCTTTGAGAAGGGAAGATTGCAACATCCCTAGTTTTATGGTCATAATGATACGATATTTAACAAGATAGATAAAACAAAAAATTGTGTGAAGATGGAAAAATGAAATTTTGTTAGTAATTAGTTGTGCATTAATAAATAATCTAATGGGACACATTAAGAATAATAAGAAAGAGGATTATGAAAGGGGTAAAATTGGAAAAATGCCATTCCCTAACACTTTAATCTTCACTGCCTCTCATTCTCTTTTCACTTTCATTTTATAAACAATAAAAACATAACCAAAGTTGTCCATGACAAAGAGGAAAAGCTAGAAGATAGGATATAAGTCAAAGGAAATCAAATCAAGTCATATCTCATCCTTTCCCTAATCTAATCAAGATGAATATTGATTTCATCTTATTGTTTTCTATGTTTGATTCAGCTCTCGGTTTAGACTAGAATTTATTTATGCTTGCATATTTTGTTACGGAACCTTAAATGATATTTATACACACACATATTGATGATTACGTGATTTGCTTATGGAATTATCATGTAGGTTTAAGTTAGAAACCTTATCAAATGATACCCAATTGACTTAAAACTTTGATACAATGTGGGGAACATTAATTTTGGAAGTAAGTTTTTATTTCATAATTTTCTAAGCGAGTTTGAATATATGATAAATTTTCTAAGAAAAAATGTATTATTTAATATTTTAATTATTTAAAATAATTAGATAGTGATTTTAGTTTTGAAATTAGTATATGATGAATAATATATGAAAAGGGATTTAATGTGATTTTTAAGGATTTTTCCGATATTTTTATGATTTGATTCGAATTTTCTAAGCTAGAAAAAATTAAATAATTTTTTTGTTAAAGAAAATTAATAGGTTGCTTTTATTTTAATTATATATCTATGACACAAATATAGAAAGCAAGTCTATTAACAATTAGAACATATGAAATGTCAAGGGGTTGTTGAAAAGTAGTGTATTAAGAAGATAAAATGCAGTTTTGTAAAAATAATGGCTTTGCCACCTGCCGAAGCTCTTCTTCATTCTACCTCTTTCATCCTCTTTTCTATGTCGTTCCTTGAAGAAGTGCATGATACTAAGAAATTTAGTAGGAATGCTTTGACTTGGAATGATGAAAAGGGATTCGTTTCGAAGTGATACACTAGTTTGAGTGGAAAACCTCTATTTTAAAGTCCTTCTCCCTTCGTTTTGTTTCAGTTTAATGCAAATTGTGTCAATCCGTTTTTACTTTTTTATAAAATGGTTTTGAATCGAGTTTAAAGGATTTTGTGTTGTCGTTTTGAAATCTAAAGTATTTTAAGTCGAAGAATTTGTTGTGTTGACTTATTCTGAAATGAAGCAACCTCGAGTTTTGGTTTCACTACCAACACCATGTTGGTGGAAGCACACTTTGTTTCTCATTTAATATTTTAAAATCACTATTTTCCCTTTGTTCGACCATGTATCCTATTGTAAAAGAAGGGTGAAGCCTTCAAAGTGATACTTGTATCACATTGTTTTAAATACTTGCTTTGAATAGTTTTGGCATTATATGCCTTACATTTGTATGCATGTTTACTTCCAAATAATATTTATTATCACTAAAAAGGATTAATAAAGCATATATTTTGGCATAAAGATTTATATAGTAAAGGATTAAAAAAAAATTCTTGTTTTGAAGATAAATTTCAAAGAATTAAGATATTTGATGGACAATATTTTCAAGGAAATATTAAGTGTAATTAACCAACATTTTGTTGTAAGTGTTTGTATTCGTATCACCATTGGATAGATAGGATACAAATAAATTTGACTTAGAAGACTAGAATACCTAATGGGGCTAGTGTAGCGTGGCACTCTAAATTTCAGTGGTCGCTCCTAGCTAAAAGTGTCCAATATTCCTGTGGGTAGTGCAGAGTCGAGGTAAAACATAAAGAAAGTTACATCTAGAAATAAATACATAAAGAGACAGGTTATTGTTGAGACATCCTAGTAAAACTAAAGGATAGACTGAAGTCAAATTTTCTTCTAAAGGTTGGTTAGATAATTTTGGTAAATCGCGTATGCCCGATTTAACTATATAAGTTTGTAACTACCCTGGTAAAACTATGATATAGAGGCGGATAGTCATACTTACCCATGAGAAATACATGCATAAGATTGTTTATGATGATTAATTTGTTTAATAACAATTGTGTTTTCAGTAGCATAATTTGATTACGTTAATTAAGAATAATAGTGAGGAAAAAACCATTCCACTCAACAACGTGGTCTTACAGGATGTTCACTTAACAAGATGACGTATTATTATTCACACTAGACTTATTGTCTAATCTGTTGCTTTTAATTCTTTTTCCTCTTTAAATCTTGGGTGCTCATTTGAGTAGATCTAGAGAGGTTTTTCAGGTTAGTAGGTTTTGGTGAATAAAGCTTTTGAAGTCGTGTAGGATGCATCACTAGCTATTTAGCAGTTGTCTTTTGGATTCCGCTTTGTTATGTGACTTATGGCTGAATATTGTAATAATTATTGTGTGTCAGTTATTAGAACTTTTATCTATCAAGATGGTATCTTCATATGTTGTTTTTGAAGTGTTTATATTATTATATTATGTCAAAACCTAGGAAACATTCAGAATTACATAACGAATATGGCATTCTTCTATGAAATGAGAAATGTCTTTTGAATATTATGTTAAATTTCATTTCATATTCATGTGATATTGGTAGGATACCAATAACATGTCCATGTCCCACCATAAAAAATAATACTATAGATGACTACAACATCTGTAGCATTTAGTTTTGGACCTTAAAATGGGAGATGATACGTGATTTTCATAAATTCATTAAAACAAAATATATTGACTCCATTCAAAAACACAAGAAATGTATATTTTCCTTTAGTTTGGAATTATAAATGTAAAATATGAAAAAAAATGCATACTTTACCTATCTCTTCCGTTTTATTTTTGTATACTCTATATTAAATCAAACATCGTATTTTAAAAATAAAAGTAAAGAACGTAAACAATTCATAAAAACCAACGAATATTCTTCTCAAAAATTAAACTATAAAAAACCTTAAATATAACCAAATTAGCACTAACCTTAATCTGCTATTATGATTATATCTCCCTAGATTATAGATCTTGATCAAAGCATAAATTTTACAAACTACAAAACTGTGGAATTGATTTCCAGATCCAGTGAAAATAAAATTTAAATAAAATCTATAAAGAATATGTAGGAAAAGGATTCTATACAAACGAAAATAGAAACATACAACTCAGAAAAAACATAAAAATATTAGATGCAAGAATCAAATGTATGCCAATGAGATAATTTAGTATTGTAAAATAATAAATATAATTTTCCACTCGCTTTTAGGTAGTGCACTCAATTTTAATTATGAATTGCAATCTTTGATTTAGCTCTAATCTCTTTTAAATTCGAGAAATATGTATAAAAGAAGAGTGTACACATATATTAGAATTACAAATTTGAGAAGAGATTTAGAATTGGGAGAGAAATAAAATAGATCTAAATCTGAGAAATATTACCTCAAAATTGCAAAGATTGACTCACTCTTCTTCTATTTATTTTTATTTTCTTGTCCTTCTCCAATTTATATGTATATTGATATATAAGTATAATTTTGTAATTTTGAAGAGAGTGGAGAATAAGAAATGGCAAAGCTTCGCTGACGTCTTTATAAAAATATGAGAAGAGAAGGAAAGAATAGGCTTTAATTTATAGGCATAAGAATCAACCACATTTTTTCGATCTAATTATATTAAATTTGGGTAGTTCAAAGAAAATAAGAGCTTTTGCCCCGATTCGAAACGTCTACTCCCTTCATAATGGTTAACTGCCTGGTTGACCGTACCCTAAAGGTGTCGATCTGTGGGCCTGATCAATTATATTAATTTTTATTTTTTTATTTTCGTTCCATATTTTTTTCATTTGTAACTTCTTCATACGAACTACGTTAATTAAACTCAAAATATAGCTCAAAATTTCATCATGAATGCAAATTTGTAAGTTTACATGGTGAAACTCTCTAGTTTGCACAAATTCTATATTCAAAACATAACTAAGCCAATAATTACTAGAAGTTATAAATGTGTCGAGAAATGCCTTGGATGTGCCGAGGACTTTAAGTGAAACTTATTATCTTAGCCATAGTTAAAAGAATCCTCTTTTCATCGATAATTTTCCTTTATAAATCCATGAAGTTTTCATTGTCTTACAAAATAATTAATGATGTATTGCAGATTCCTACATTGATTAGTGCCATGTCCATTTGCGAAGTGATAATGACAATAAGATCTTCCATGGTTTCTTCTATTCTTTGAATGATTCCTCATTGGTAGCTAGTAGTTAAGATAATCTTTAGTCAAAAGGTTTATGTTCTCAATATAAGTGATAAAGAGATTCTCTTTTGAAGATTACGACCTTTCAATTGAAATCTTCTTTGAATGACATGTAGACCTTTTGGGGCTAACTTATTACTCATCACGAACGACCATTCATTTTAGTGAATTGCGGGACATATGAGCTCAATCAGTATTTTTTTCCATTTTAAAGCAATTTCTTTGAAATCTTCTTAAATTTGTTTTAGAAGATGGTTCTTTTTTGTTGAATCTATTATAAAAAAGAATCATCATTTCCATATTGCATTTCAAAAGCAAAGATTGAAGTTAGCCCCATTTGGAATGAGTTAATACTCCATTTATCTAGAATATAGAGGCTCGCCGTCTTCTTCTTATGTTCTATGATGTGTAATGCCTTCGACTTTAGCACTTATTCCTTATGTTCTCGAATATCTTTCGTTAACCTGTATTGAAAAGCCGATACAACCATCATTGGATCAGTTGACCAAGTTCAGATATACTATAGTCCTTGGGAAATTAGGTTTCTTTTGAAAGAAAGAAGGTGCATACATAGTGGATAATTTCTTTAAGCCCTATTTATGCAAGCAAAGGTTGTTCAATAGAGATAAAAGTTTGAGCTTTCCTTTTAGTGTCAAAAATGTTAACGAAATTTTTCATTAACACTCCAAAAAAAGTAATGCGTGACTAATATGTCATGGTATTATGTTCAAGTCGAAGCACAAGCTAAAGACTTGAAACTAAAAACTTGCTTTGAGTAATCAGAGTTCCAAACAAAGCATCTATGAAGGCTCAAAATCGATTTGCTAGAATATAGAGCCGAATCAAGTTAAAAGAAATCTATTCAAAATAAGTTTTCCAAAGCAGATCAATTCAAGCCAAGGTAGTTTGATTCGGTTTGAATCATATAGTCAATGCGAGATGTCAGACCAGTTCAATTGTCAATACGGTCAAAATATGACTATGTATTATGCAAGGTCAGTTCAAGTGTCTTTATTGTCATAAATATCCCATGCTAGTACAATGATCTAAGTAATAATCCTCGTATTAAAATTTACAAATTATCTTCGATTTAATTTAAGGTTACAAGAAACTTAAAATGTAGAGAATGAAAAGGGAATTTTAAACCCCTTAAATAATGCCTCTCTGCCTTTGTTTATAGGTCCAGACTTGGCCCTGCTTTGCCTTTGATTGCTTCATCTCAATCTATGTCAGCTTTGACTCTAATGCTTTGCACGCTATGTCCAACATCTATTAACATTGGAAGCTTTCATGTTAACTTGGGTTCTTCTTATGCTTCAAATAGCGAAGCAACGGGAGTAGTCTATAAGAAGAGGTGACAAATTTTCATCATGGTTTTTATAACAACCTCAATTTTCAAAGATTTAAATAATGTATTTAACTAAAATTTACTTAAGAATAAAAAAATTATTGTGAATATTAAAAATGTACGTACATCTGAATATAAATAAAAGACATGTATCTTGATAATAGAATCAGAATGATCGTCTAGTTTCAAAATACAATTGCTTAAAACTAACGTGAGATCAGTTATAAATTAAATGTTGTAATACTCATTAATAAAATATAATATTTTTATATAAAATTAATCCAGTAAATTTTATAATGAAAACATCAACTTTTGCTCGCTCTGTTTAAATTGATTTATGCGATCGATTTAGGTAGCAGCAACCAACATATCACAACTAACGTTAAAAACTAAAAATTTGAAATAAAATCCAAAATTCAATGTTTGAGATGGTTTAACTAAACATAGCATAGAAGAAAATGTTGAAAATTACGCCGATTTGTTCCGTTCGCGTATTTAGTTAAATTTGAATAAATCGTTTTGAAAGTAAATTGTTGTCGGAACTTAGGTGTTTTCTATCTAAAAAATTCCATATCGTTTTTTGAGTAAAGCTGTATTTTCATTTTGCAAAATTCAAACGTTTATTTCTCTGAATCCTATATCAACTGAAAAATGCTTAAAATCGATTAATGTATATGTTTATTATTTCAACCTTTATTCTCGATCATTTCCTCTCTTTATTTTAGAATAAAATATGCAAAAAAAAGAGAAAAAAATGTTTGTATTACTATCCTGAAAGCAAAATCGATAATAGCTATTCGTTGAATCTGAAATGATATTTAACATATCTTTCTCGTTTTTTTGGGAGTTCGATCATCTTGGATGTTCTGGGAAGCTCATAACATATTGTACAGTTTTTATGTTTTGACTTCTCCATGATTTTGATGATAACTTGTTCGAATTTGCACTTTTTTATTTCTGTCCCGAGAGCAAAATCTGTAGTAGCTATATTATTGAATCTGAAACGACGAGAGTGAAAAATTAGATATAAGTGTTATCCTTCAGCATTGTAACACGTATTATGGGATGCATGAGTTTACTAAATCATCCAATTCTCTTTCTCATACGCTCGAACGGTGCTTCAGTGTGTGTACTTTACAAAAATATTTTATCTAAGAAAACCTGGTTTCAAACAAATTTTCCAAAACATTATTCAAACCCAATATTATAATTCTCTTTATAGAATTATATTATTGAGACAAATATATTTTAAAATACTATGTTGTAATAATTCTAAAACCTCATTTCATTCAAAATCGTTTACAAAGTGAGTTTGTAGAAAATCATGCTCAAAACGTCATTAAAACATAAAAGATATCAAGAAATTGATATTTGAATTCAATTTCAAAGCACTCTAAAGGTAAACCTTGAATTTCCATAAAATCGGCTAATCCATGGATGAATATCATAGCCTCAACTTCAATTCAAAAATATCTCAAATGAAAGAGGCATAATTGACACATACCAATTCAATATTTAACATGTAATGACTTCATTTCTATCCATTTCTAGCACGGTTTACAAGCATAAAAACATATAATCAAATGATAGTTTCAAGTATAAAATGAGTGTTATAAGTTTAATGTTTTGAGTTTTCTAAAATTTTGAAGTTTGCTTAGTTGAAATTATGGTTGTTTATCGTTGTCCTGAGAATGAAAGACAGGGTTAGTAAATCTAAAGATAAATACTATGTTAAAAATAAATTTAAAATGTAACGCCCCGCCCCGAGACCCACATTAACAAAGAGAACCACTCAGTAATTCCTTCTGCTAATGTAGAGAATAAGGCTGGTTTGGAGCGATCAACTATATCCTTGTCTTAACCGTCTAATGAATATGTTGATAAATGCTATGTATTTTTTTCCAATTCAAGTGGATCAACATATCCAATAATAGTTAATACATGTTATAGGCGTTCATGGATCTATCAGAACAAAACACCATAACTAAATGAATAACTCATCACAGAACAGTGCAAACATACATATATTTACATATACAATGATACATCTCAATACAATACAAACATCTCGATAGATTGGTTTGACGACCTCCAAATATACATTAAGCAAACGATATACAATTCGACAATATCTCACAAGAAAGCTACCATCCCTAAGTAGATGACTCGATCCCCATAATTAAGCATCATGAAACCGCTAAGTCCAATAATGTAACGACACGGAAAATCTGAACCAATTTAAAAATTTTAAATCGGCTAAAATAGTGGATTTTAAATATTTAAAATCAATATTTTAAATAATAAAGGTGAAAACTGAGTTTGAAATCGACAATTTAAAAGGAATATAATTAATTCTAATTATAAACAAGGCCTAAAATGGCGTGGTAGTTTCAAAATTTGAATGCAAACTTCGACAGACTGTACCGGGTGCAAAACAAAACGGATTTGAGTGAAACCAAAAATATTTAAATTTGTTAGTGAATACCTTTCTAACGAATCTGAAAAATCGAAGTTTCATAGTGGAAAGCAAAAGTTATGGCCAAATGAATTTTCAGAAAGGTCGCTATGGAATTTATATAGCCCGTGAAATTGGCCATTTTGCATACGACCTCGGAATTCGACGAAACAACTTTTGTTGGATCCGGGATGAGAAGTGATTGCTAGGTTTCAAATTTCATAATTTTTGAAGCTAGTATGTGAGCGTGGCAAAGGAAAACGTGTTTTGGTCAATTATAGTTAAATTGGATCGACCAGAAATGGGCCTTTTTGCAAACGGTCTCAGAATTCGACGAAACTAGTTTTGTTAGGACCGTATCGTCAAAACATAGCTAGATTTATTTTTTTGGAATTTTTTGAATTAGTTTGTGGCCCTGGCAAATTGAAATGTATGTTCAAATCAAATATTGAATGTTATATATGTTAAATTGAATGAAAACTGACTAAAACAGTCAAATGGGCCTTCGAAACATATCCCATTGTGTTCGAAATGGGGGTAAAACGTTAGGGACGATAGTCGTTGGGTTCGAATTGGTGTTCGTGTGGGATAGGGGTATTTTGGAGATTTTAAAAATTATCAAATAAAAAAAACCTCATTGGCCCATAATTTTTTTTCCTCCCAAACCCGACAGCCGCCTTCATCTATATCGAACGACGGAAATAGCACGATCTTTCTCCCCTCGATTTCTTCAATTCTACACAATAAAACCCTTTGATCCTCTGCATGATTTTGAAGATCTTCTCGTTAGCTTCAAATCAAGACTGGTCTCGCCAATTATCATCGAGTGTGGAGTGAGATTCGAGTCCCCAAAGCCGGTGACTTTCGAATGCCGCCGAGGACTCCTGGGACAGCCGATCTAGGCGCAACCACCAGCGCAGGGACGCCCTTCCGTAGCTCTTCGATGGTGTATAACCTGATTGGCTTCAAGATCAACGGATTGATTGCAAATCGTAAACCTAGTTTTGAAGAAAACAATGAGGTATACGGCCATATTTATTTTCAATACTTTTAACACCTTTAAACCGTTGCAAACTAGTAAAAATCATATCTTTTTCGTTTCTTATCGAAATTCAGTGAAACAAGAGAGAGTGGACTCGTGTAGACGTCTTCTACATTCTAGAAGAGACCGCATATTTTTCTGAGCCTTCTGCTATTTTTGGTGGAGTGGAATCCAATGTGAGATTTCTAATTTATAAACGGTATGGAAAACGATGATGTATAAATTGTATTGTCGATGTATGAGATATATAAGCGTTGTATACCTCTTATATAAGCGTTGTATAAGTTGTACGTTCGATGTATAAATTATATATGCGTTGTAAAAATTATATATGTGTTGAAATAGAAGTGAAATGCTATATATAAATATATATATATATATATATATATATATACGCCCCTCGTCCACAAACCATGGACGATATTTATTGGTTATGATTGGTGTGAAAATTGATTGATAGCGAATGGTTGATTGAAATTGTTTGTGGTTGATATTGATTGATTGTGGTTGAAAAATACCCATTTGTGGTTGAGAAATATTTGGTTGAAACCACATAGGATTAGTTTGTGGAAATGAAAAATATATACATGCCGCCTGCGTGCGAACTAGATGCATGATTTCCCATTGTCAAAAACCGCGAGGTTTTAAGGTAGAGCGAGAAGCCGTACTAGGGACGGTCCCGGTTTTAACTACCCTGCCATTATGCTGCCGAAATTTTGAATAATATTCATGTGTTTGAATTATTTTCATTTGTTGAAACTATATTTATTCGTTGAATAGAAAGCCTTCAGGTGTTGAGTCGATATTCATTCGTTGGATAGAAATTCATGTGTTGAATGGTATTCGTGTTTTAAATATAAAAATCACATTTATATATATATATAAACTATAGAAAACCTTCATGTGTTGAATCGATATTCATTCGTTGAATTGAAATTCATGTGTTGAATGGTATTCGTGTTTTAAATATAAAAATCACATTTTTATCTATATATATAAACTATAGAAAGCCTTCTTGTGTTGAGTCGATATTCATTCGTTGGATAGAAATTCATGTGTTGAATGGTATTCGTGTTTTAAATATAAAAATCACATTTTT
>JASFAX010002261.1:2500-5000 GCA_030737875.1 Allium sativum
AAAGTACCAGATTTTGGCACTCAAAAAAGACTGAAAAACACGGTGAAACACTTGATATCGACGTGTGCGCATCGGGCTTGGCACGCCTTGGATTTGGCAAAGTACCAGATTTGGCACTCAAAAAATAGTGAAAAACAAGGTGAAACATTGGATTTTCACGTGTGCGCATCGGGCTCGGCACGGCTTCGTTTTGGCAAAGTACCAGGTTTGGCAAAGTACCAGATTCGGCACTTTGCAAAGTACCGGATTTGGCACTCAAAAAAGGCTTAAAAACATGGTGAAACATTGAATTTTTACGTGTGCTCATCGGGCTTGGCACGCCTTGGATTTGGCAAAGTACCAGATCTGGCACTTGGCAAAGTACCAGGTTTGCCAAAGTACCAGGCTGAAAAATACGGTGAAACATCGAATTTTCGCGTGTGCTAATCGGGCTCGGCACGCCTTGGATTTGGCAAAGTACCAAATTTGCCAAAGTACCAAATTTGCCAAAGTACCAGATTTTGGCACTCAAAAAAGACTGAAAAACATGGTAAAACATTGGATTTTCACGTGTGCGCATCGGGCTCGGCACGGCTTGGTTTTGGCAAAGTACCAGGTTTGGCAAAGTACCAGATTTGGCACTTTGCAAAGTACCAGATTTGGCACTCAAAAAGGGCTTAAAAACACGGTGAAACATCGAATTTTCACGTGTGCTAATCGGGCTCCGCACGCCTTGGATTTGGCAAAGTACCAGATTTGGCACTTGGCAAAGTACCAGGTTTGCCAAAGTACCAGGCTGAAAAACACGGTGAAACATTGAATTTTCACGTGTGCTAATCGGGCTCCGCACGCCTTGGATTTGGCAAAGTACCAGATTTGGCACTTGGCAAAGTACCAGGTTTGCCAAAGTACCAGGCTGAAAAACACGGTGAAACATTGAATTTTCACGTGTGCTAATCGGGCTCCGCACGCCTTGCATTTGGCAAAGTACCAGATTTGCCAAAGTACCAGATTTGGCACTCAAAAAATGGTGAAAAACACGGTGAAACACTGGATTTTCACGTGTGCGCATCGAGCTTGGCACAGCTTGGATTTGGCAAAGTACCAGATTTGGCACTTGGCAAAGTACCAGGTTTGCCAAAGTACCAGGCTGAAAAACACGGTGAAACATTGAATTTTCACGTGTGCTAATCGGGCTCCGCACGCCTTGCATTTGGCAAAGTACCAGATTTGGCACTTGGCAAAGTACCAGGTTGGCCAAAGTACCAGGCTGAAAAACACGGTGAAACATCGAATTTTCGCGTGTGCTAATCGGGCTCCGCACGCCTTGGATTTGGCAAAGTACCACATTTGCCAAAGTACCAGATTTGGCACTCAAAAAATGGTGAAAAACACGGTGAAACGTTAGATTTTCACGTGTGCTAATCGGGCTTGGCACAGCTTGGATTTGGCAAAGTATCAGATTTGGCACTTGGCAAAGTACCAGGTTTGCCAAAGTACCAGGCTGAAAAACACGGTGAAACATTGAATTTTCACGTGTGCTAATCGGGCTCCGCACGCCTTGGATTTGGCAAAGTACCAGATTTGACAAAGTACCAGATTTGGCACTTGGCAAAGTGCCAGATTCGGAAAACACATGCGGATCACTCAAAACCACAGTGACTACATGGCAAAATCACAAAAAAAAATGTGGTCGGATTTACCTACGTAGCAGAGACACTTTGGACTACCGGGGTCATATTAGGCTAAATTCCATATATTCCTATATTGGGGGGGGAGGGTGAGGAGGAGGAAGGGGAAGGATTGACCAAAATGGATCAGGCAAAACGCAAGCTGAAACGTTGGTTGATCAACAAAATTTTTTTGTGTGGATTTTTCGGAGATTTTTTTTTTTTTTTTTAAATATTTAAAAATATTAATTTTTAAATATTTTAAAAAAAAAAAATTTAAAAAAAATTTTTTTGAAAATGTTTTCGATGGAAGTGCCCTCCCCAAATTTTTTAAAAATATTTTTGTTGCGATCTCGGAAAAGTATGGTTTTGGTTGGATTTCACCAGTTTTTCCGAAAACTGGCCAAATCTTGCTAGAACCATGCTGAAATGTGGGCAATTACAGGAAAGCTTGGTTTTGGCTGGATTTTTCCGGTTTTTTCGAAAATAGGACGTATCAAGCAGAAACCCTGGTGAAACGTGGCCGCTCATGGGAAAGTTCGGTTCTGGCGAGATTTCCCAGTTTTTTTGAAAACTGGACGTATCAAGCAGAAACATGGGCGATTACGGGAATCTTTGGTTTCCGCGAGATTTTCCTATTTTCTCGAAAACGGGACTGATCAGGAAGAAACCATGCTGAAACGTGGGCGATATCTCGGAAAAGTTTGGTTTTGGTTGGATTTCACCAGTTTTTCCGAAAACTGGCCAAATCTAGCTAGAACCATGCTGAAATGTGGGCAATTACAGGAAAGCTTGGTTTTAGTTGGATTTTTCCGGTTTTTTCGAAATTAGGACGTATCAAGCAGAAACCC
>JASFAX010002261.1:12500-15000 GCA_030737875.1 Allium sativum
GGTTGAACATGATCCGCATCTAAACACTAAGTGCCAAATTCCTTGGTCAGTAGCCACAGACAGAAAAATGGGACAATGAGTAATCCAATAGGTACATCGATCGACCGACCACCGAAATATAATTCCGTGGACTTATACGAAAAGCCCATTGTGCCTGGATTTTATATTGGAAGAGCGGACCAGGCGAAAAGCAAGCTGTAACGTGCGCTGACACTGAAATCTAAGCCTATGGAATTTCAAGCATTTACCCGTGAAATTTACGAAACCTCCGCAGCGAAGCCTCAAACGCGATCGGTTGACCAGCTTTCTGGTAAAGGTGTTCGAGTTAATGGTGTTCACGTGTGCGCATCGGGCTTGGCACGTCTTGGATTTGGCAAATTACCAGATTTACCGAAGTAGAAGATTTGGCAAAGTACCAGGTTTGGCACTCAAAAAAGGCTTGAAAACACGGTGAAACATTGGATTTTCACGTGTGCTCATCGGGCTTGGCACGACTTGGATTTGGCGAATTACCAGATTTAGCACTTGACAAAGTACCAGGTTTGCCAAAGTACCAGGCTGAAAAACACGGTGAAACACTGGATATCGACGTGTGCACATCGGGCTTGGCACGCCTTGGATTTGGCAAAGTACCAGATTTGGCACTCAAAAAATAGTGAAAAACAAGGTGAAACATTGGATTTTCACGTGTGCGCATCGGGCTCGGCACGGCTTCGTTTTGGCAAAGTACCAGGTTTGGCAAAGTACCAGATTCGGCACTTTGCAAAGTACCGGATTTGGCACTCAAAAAAGGCTTAAAAACATGGTGAAACATTGAATTTTTACGTGTGCTCATCGGGCTTGGCACGCCTTGGATTTGGCAAAGTACCAGATCTGGCACTTGGCAAAGTACCAGGTTTGCCAAAGTACCAGGCTGAAAAATACGGTGAAACATCGAATTTTCGCGTGTGCTAATCGGGCTCGGCACGCCTTGGATTTGGCAAAGTACCAAATTTGCCAAAGTACCAGATTTTGGCACTCAAAAAAGACTGAAAAACACGGTGAAACACTTGATATCGACGTGTGCGCATCGGGCTTGGCACGCCTTGGATTTGGCAAAGTACCAGATTTGGCACTCAAAAAATAGTGAAAAACAAGGTGAAACATTGGATTTTCACGTGTGCGCATCGGGCTCGGCACGGCTTCGTTTTGGCAAAGTACCAGGTTTGGCAAAGTACCAGATTCGGCACTTTGCAAAGTACCGGATTTGGCACTCAAAAAAGGCTTAAAAACATGGTGAAACATTGAATTTTTACGTGTGCTCATCGGGCTTGGCACGCCTTGGATTTGGCAAAGTACCAGATCTGGCACTTGGCAAAGTACCAGGTTTGCCAAAGTACCAGGCTGAAAAATACGGTGAAACATCGAATTTTCGCGTGTGCTAATCGGGCTCGGCACGCCTTGGATTTGGCAAAGTACCAAATTTGCCAAAGTACCAAATTTGCCAAAGTACCAGATTTTGGCACTCAAAAAAGACTGAAAAACATGGTAAAACATTGGATTTTCACGTGTGCGCATCGGGCTCGGCACGGCTTGGTTTTGGCAAAGTACCAGGTTTGGCAAAGTACCAGATTTGGCACTTTGCAAAGTACCAGATTTGGCACTCAAAAAGGGCTTAAAAACACGGTGAAACATCGAATTTTCACGTGTGCTAATCGGGCTCCGCACGCCTTGGATTTGGCAAAGTACCAGATTTGGCACTTGGCAAAGTACCAGGTTTGCCAAAGTACCAGGCTGAAAAACACGGTGAAACATTGAATTTTCACGTGTGCTAATCGGGCTCCGCACGCCTTGGATTTGGCAAAGTACCAGATTTGGCACTTGGCAAAGTACCAGGTTTGCCAAAGTACCAGGCTGAAAAACACGGTGAAACATTGAATTTTCACGTGTGCTAATCGGGCTCCGCACGCCTTGCATTTGGCAAAGTACCAGATTTGCCAAAGTACCAGATTTGGCACTCAAAAAATGGTGAAAAACACGGTGAAACACTGGATTTTCACGTGTGCGCATCGAGCTTGGCACAGCTTGGATTTGGCAAAGTACCAGATTTGGCACTTGGCAAAGTACCAGGTTTGCCAAAGTACCAGGCTGAAAAACACGGTGAAACATTGAATTTTCACGTGTGCTAATCGGGCTCCGCACGCCTTGCATTTGGCAAAGTACCAGATTTGGCACTTGGCAAAGTACCAGGTTGGCCAAAGTACCAGGCTGAAAAACACGGTGAAACATCGAATTTTCGCGTGTGCTAATCGGGCTCCGCACGCCTTGGATTTGGCAAAGTACCACATTTGCCAAAGTACCAGATTTGGCACTCAAAAAATGGTGAAAAACACGGTGAAACGTTAGATTTTCACGTGTGCTAATCGGGCTTGGCACAGCTTGGATTTGGCAAAGTATCAGATTTGGCACTTGGCAAAGTACCAGGTTTGCCAAAGTACCAGGCTGAAAAACACGGTGAAAC
>JASFAX010002261.1:35000-37500 GCA_030737875.1 Allium sativum
TTTGGCGAATTACCAGATTTAGCACTTGACAAAGTACCAGGTTTGCCAAAGTACCAGGCTGAAAAACACGGTGAAACACTGGATATCGACGTGTGCACATCGGGCTTGGCACGCCTTGGATTTGGCAAAGTACCAGATTTGGCACTCAAAAAATAGTGAAAAACAAGGTGAAACATTGGATTTTCACGTGTGCGCATCGGGCTCGGCACGGCTTCGTTTTGGCAAAGTACCAGGTTTGGCAAAGTACCAGATTCGGCACTTTGCAAAGTACCGGATTTGGCACTCAAAAAAGGCTTAAAAACATGGTGAAACATTGAATTTTTACGTGTGCTCATCGGGCTTGGCACGCCTTGGATTTGGCAAAGTACCAGATCTGGCACTTGGCAAAGTACCAGGTTTGCCAAAGTACCAGGCTGAAAAATACGGTGAAACATCGAATTTTCGCGTGTGCTAATCGGGCTCGGCACGCCTTGGATTTGGCAAAGTACCAAATTTGCCAAAGTACCAGATTTTGGCACTCAAAAAAGACTGAAAAACACGGTGAAACACTTGATATCGACGTGTGCGCATCGGGCTTGGCACGCCTTGGATTTGGCAAAGTACCAGATTTGGCACTCAAAAAATAGTGAAAAACAAGGTGAAACATTGGATTTTCACGTGTGCGCATCGGGCTCGGCACGGCTTCGTTTTGGCAAAGTACCAGGTTTGGCAAAGTACCAGATTCGGCACTTTGCAAAGTACCGGATTTGGCACTCAAAAAAGGCTTAAAAACATGGTGAAACATTGAATTTTTACGTGTGCTCATCGGGCTTGGCACGCCTTGGATTTGGCAAAGTACCAGATCTGGCACTTGGCAAAGTACCAGGTTTGCCAAAGTACCAGGCTGAAAAATACGGTGAAACATCGAATTTTCGCGTGTGCTAATCGGGCTCGGCACGCCTTGGATTTGGCAAAGTACCAAATTTGCCAAAGTACCAAATTTGCCAAAGTACCAGATTTTGGCACTCAAAAAAGACTGAAAAACATGGTAAAACATTGGATTTTCACGTGTGCGCATCGGGCTCGGCACGGCTTGGTTTTGGCAAAGTACCAGGTTTGGCAAAGTACCAGATTTGGCACTTTGCAAAGTACCAGATTTGGCACTCAAAAAGGGCTTAAAAACACGGTGAAACATCGAATTTTCACGTGTGCTAATCGGGCTCCGCACGCCTTGGATTTGGCAAAGTACCAGATTTGGCACTTGGCAAAGTACCAGGTTTGCCAAAGTACCAGGCTGAAAAACACGGTGAAACATTGAATTTTCACGTGTGCTAATCGGCTCCGCACGCCTTGGATTTGGCAAAGTACCAGATTTGGCACTTGGCAAAGTACCAGGTTTGCCAAAGTACCAGGCTGAAAAACACGGTGAAACATTGAATTTTCACGTGTGCTAATCGGGCTCCGCACGCCTTGCATTTGGCAAAGTACCAGATTTGCCAAAGTACCAGATTTGGCACTCAAAAAATGGTGAAAAACACGGTGAAACACTGGATTTTCACGTGTGCGCATCGAGCTTGGCACAGCTTGGATTTGGCAAAGTACCAGATTTGGCACTTGGCAAAGTACCAGGTTTGCCAAAGTACCAGGCTGAAAAACACGGTGAAACATTGAATTTTCACGGTGTGCTAATCGGGCTCCGCACGCCTTGCATTTGGCAAAGTACCAGATTTGGCACTTGGCAAAGTACCAGGTTGGCCAAAGTACCAGGCTGGAAAAACACGGTGAAACATCGAATTTTCGCGTGTGCTAATCGGGCTCCGCACGCCTTGGATTTGGCAAAGTACCACATTTGCCAAAGTACCAGATTTGGCACTCAAAAAATGGTGAAAAACACGGTGAAACGTTAGATTTTCACGTGTGCTAATCGGGCTTGGCACAGCTTGGATTTGGCAAAGTATCAGATTTGGCACTTGGCAAAGTACCAGGTTTGCCAAAGTACCAGGCTGAAAAACACGGTGAAACATTGAATTTTCACGTGTGCTAATCGGGCTCCGCACGCCTTGGATTTGGCAAAGTACCAGATTTGACAAAGTACCAGATTTGGCACTTGGCAAAGTGCCAGATTCGGAAAACACATGCGGATCACTCAAAACCACAGTGACTACATGGCAAAATCACAAAAAAAAATGTGTCGGATTTACCTACGTAGCAGAGACACTTTGGACTACCGGGGTCATATTAGGCTAAATTCCATATATTCCTATATTGGGGGGGGGAGGGTGAGGGAGGAGGAAGGGGAAGGATTGACCAAAATGGATCAGGCAAAACGCAAGCTGAAACGTTGGTTGATCAACAAAATTTTTTTGTGTGGATTTTTCGGAGAATTTTTTTTTTTTTTTTTAAATATTTAAAATATTAATTTTTAAATATTTTAAAAAAAAAAAATTTAAAAAAAAATTTTTTGAAAATGTTTTCGATGGAAGTGCCCTCCCCAAATTTTTTAAAAATATTTTAAAAATAT
>JASFAX010002262.1:0-46675 GCA_030737875.1 Allium sativum
TTCTATATGGAGAGTTCGAAAGATATAGATATGGCTATTGGGGATTATGCTTTTCTTTCAAAAACTTTTCTCTTAAAAGACATGTTTTTGAAAATACTCCTTTCAAGAATATTCTTAGAAAATAGTTTTTTCTAAAAATTTTATCTGTTCTGGTAACCTTAAGCTCTGATACCACGTGTAACACCCCACACCCGCTATGGTCACTCGCTAAGGGAATGCCATAACATCGGTGGAGTATTTTAAGTGAATATAGAACAGAAAAATTACAACAAGACAGATATAAGTAATACTTGAAATCTTAAAACATCATTTCATTGCAGCGGAAAGTAAAACATGTTTGGTTACATCACAAAACCATAATAAGAGTCAAGTACAAAATATCCATCCTGATAAATAAAAGTACATAATCCCAATGCATGAACTGATAGCCATAAAAGAAAGGGTAAGCTGAGCTCTCTACATCTATGGTCCAAGCTCCAAAAGAGAATAAAGCAGCCTGATCTAAGTCCACTCGTACCGGGCCCACTCTGATAACCTGAGGGTTGGGAAAAAGATAAAAATAACGGGGTCAGACATAAGTCTGAGTGAGTCCTATAACCCTAATAATACAACCATTAAAGTAATTAGGGTATGACATAAACAAGGTACGGTACCTCTTGGGATAATGACTACACTAAGTAGCCAACTAAACATCGGATGTACTACGATAACCGAAAAGACGCGTTTATCCTCCCAAGGATAATTACTAACTTACCCCACCCCAGATCTACCCACCCAAGGGTAATTCCTACACTGCACCACACCAGTTCTACCCACCAAGAGTAATTCCTACTTAAGGGTTGATCCCACTAAGTGTACTTAGAAATTTTTACCCAGTAGTTTCTTGTACCCCTACACAGGTGCCGTCTGCCCCTATCTTTACTAGGTGTACCCACTACTCCCAAGCGATCGGCTCCCTACCGTAGATACCCGTGCTGGTCCCACAAAGGCGGTGTATCATTTCCCAAAGTGGCTACCTGATAATATCAACGGTGCACGGCTTTATATCTACACGATGCAACAACGACTTACCAACCAGCCCGGGTCCACACACGCATATGAAACCCGTTGATCCTGCGTTGCCACCGCTAACCCGTTTTGGCCACTTATAGTCAAGCCCAATACGCGTGTCCCATCACTCGACTAGAGTCGAGCCCACAAAGATACGTTTGGGATATTGGTTGAAATGGGCCCCCACAAGCTACTACTTAAGCTTGCTACTTTTATCTAGTGCATCCCACTTAACTCCTTTTCTATAATCATGCCCCCTTACATGTTAAGGTTTGGTTAAGTCATCTAATTATATTTCAATTGCCACTTAAGGCACCCACTAGATTTCCGCATGCCACCCAAGGTACCTACTTAACCCTTTAATCATGTTTAATTACATGTTCCACTTTGGTTAAGCATTCTAATCGTATTTTCTATTGCCACCCAAGGCAACCCACTAGTTTCCTCATGCCACCCAAGGCACCCCCACTAGTTACTACATGCCACCCAAGGCACCCACTTAACCCCTCATGCCCCTTTACATGCTAATATGGTTAAGTGTTTCTTAATTCATTAATTAAGATCATGACCTCATAAAGACCTCTCACATTAGACCGTCTTTTATGACTGCTGGATTTGCCGGTTGGTTCCGGGCAGACTTCTGTCATCAAAAGGGTCTAACCTCGTGTCTTTACTTTAATCATGTATTTAATTTATGACTAAGACCTCTCACATTGGGCCAATCATTTGTAGCCGCTGGATGGCCGGTCGGTTCCGGGCAGACTTCCGCTACAAAAGGGTCCAACCTCGTGTCTTAGTTGATTAATTACACCTAATTAATCACCCCCACAATTAATTATCCCTAATTAATTACACATTTTTCATAACATGGGTAGACCTAACTCAATAGGTAAATTCCCATGGGGTAGACCTAACTCAATAGGTAAATTCCACTTATGTTAATTCATTTTTATGGTATGCTTAATCATACCCAATCATACTTTTATTAACATATTTATTACCCCATCGTTCCCCACGTAAATCGTTCTCATTTCACGACATAATAAAGGGAAAGATCCATCACAAATATCATGGGTTTAGCATATAACTTTGTCATGGGTTAAGAGGATGTCAACTTGCATATATGAGCATACATTAACCCAACTACATTTAACCCAAACTTGCACATTATTATACACATGATTTGCATAACATGTTGCATATGAGCTTGCATATTATCATGCACATATCTTGCATAACATGTTGAACTTGCATATAAGCATTCTCATAACTTGCATAACATGTTAAACATGCATTTAGGCATACACATAACTTGCATAAGCATTCACATACTTGCATAAGCATTCACATACTTGCATAAGCATTCACATACTTGCATAAGCATGCATAACTTGCATATCACATTAAACTTGCATTTAAGCATATACATAACTTGCATAACATCATGCACATAACTTGCATAATCTCATAAACATAACTTGCATAACATCATGCACATAACTTGCATAATCTCATAAACATAACTTGCATAACATCATGCACATAACTTTCATAACATATTGAGCTTGCATATATGACTTGCATCTTAAAGGAGGGTAAACATGCATAGCATATAAAGGTGTCATCTTGCATATGTATGCATCACATTTTAAAAGGGTAAACTTGCATGTCATGATTTATGCATAATACCAACCACTTAGCATGCATAAAACCCAATACTTAGCATGCATACAATCAAATACTTAGCATGCATAAAATCAAATACTTAGCATGCATAAAATCAAATACTTAGCATGCATAAAATCAAATACTTAGCATGCATAACACCAAATACTTAGCATGCATAAAATCACATGCATAACTTGCATATCATGTTACATATAACTTGCATATACTCTCACATATAGTTGCATAACATGTTACATATGCATAAATGTTCAACATAATGTTTTGCATCATAAAACATGGCATTAAACTTGCATATCACATATCATACAAACTTGCATAAACACATTTATCCACAAACATAGCCATGTCTTATCACATCCTACCATAATCAATTTAACAATTGATTATTAAAGCCATAGGAACTCACCAAAACCAAGATTAGCAAACTTATGTAGTAGAACTAGTAGCTTTAGTTGAAGAAGATGTTGATTAGAGGTTGATTAACTTGCAACTCTCTTCATTGATTTGTGGAGGCCATGATCAAGTTTCATTTTGCCATAGTTTAGTTACAAGATCTAATTATGAATGAATTAGGGTAGGGTTAGGGTCTTATTTATAGGATTAGGTAGTGTTTTAGGCCCTTAGATTAACCCTACATTAGTTTAGGTCCGTCAGATTTAGGAAATCTCTAGAACCCAGCCCTCCAAGCCAGCCTAAAACCCAACCTGGTGCACCCAGGTTCTCTGGACGCCGCGCCCCTGTCGACAGGCAAGTCGACACCCCTGTCGACATGCCTGTCGACAGCCCTGTCGACATGGTTAGGGCGGGAACTTTCCCGCCTGACCCCGCTGGCTCTGTTTTCAAATCTGAATTTGAATTTTTAAATATGTTTTTAGCTTAAATTTTCCTGCAAACTTCTTTGGGCCATAACCGGGCCATACGGACTCCGATTCTCGAAAACTCGGACTCTATTTCGCGTATTTTTCCGAGACGAACGCAATGACGCAGCCCGTTACCCCCAATTCCCACATCTGAGATTATTTATCCTGTAATTAGTGAATTTTAGTATTAACTAAAATTCGTGGTGTTACACCAACAGAAACAGACGGTACCCCAACAGAAACAGACAGAACTAAGTGTACCCTAAATTCTACCCCAAGCGATCGGCTCCCTAATACATAAATACCCTGTGCCGGCCCCATAGAAGGGTATATCACTCCCTAAAGTGACAACCTATAGACACAGAACTATTTACAAATGTCACAGTGTCTTACAACCATAGAGCAGACCGGATCCATGCACGCACATGACCCGGTTGGGATGCGCCATCAACACTGCTCACAATTATCAGAGTGAACCTCTTACAATTAGTTCAGTATGCGTGCCCTAGACCCTACCTAGTGTTGGGTCCTAGTTTTGATACCAGAGAGGGTTACTGACTAATATGGGTCCCAAACAACAGATGACACAAGTAACTACCCTTCTTAACCTTATGTTCCCAGACTAAAAGATTTCAGATTAACTTGTTATAGATTTCAAATGCACAATGTCCAGATTAACTAGTTCTCGGATCAAACATGTAAGTTATCATGTTATCAGACTAACGGATCAGATATACAGATTAACAAGTTATCAGACTAACGGATCAGATATACAGATTAACAAACTTACAGATTGTTTCACCTAACCTTGTATCGGGCCTACATATTTTCAAACGGGTTTATTAGATTCATCAGTCCAGTTGTTTTAACCCTATCCATCCAACATGTCTTAGGCATCAAATTTATCTTAGACTTGCATTAATTAAATATTAATGAACAGACCTCTCACATTAGGTCGGTAGCATGTGACCGCTGGATGTGTCGGGCAGTTTTGGGCAGACTTCGGCCACAAGCCAGACCTAACCTCGTGTCTAAGCATCTTTATGCCTACAAGCTCTCACATTAGACTGACAGTTTGCGGTTGTTGTCAAGCCGGTTGGGTTCGGGCAGGTTTCTACCGCAAACAGAGTCTAACCTCATGTCTCAGCATTCTTATTATAACTAAAGTATTCATTCACATATTATGCAAATATAAGCCAATTCAACCAATTAACTTCTTTACAAGTTACAACAGATTAAACATGTTTTGCTCAATTTAAGATCAAGCCTAAAGATTTTCATACCCAAAATTACCACATTTAGTTTCAACAGATTAGGCAATTCAACATATTAAACAGATAACAGATCTAGGAGATTATAAATTTCTTAAAATTCAATTTACATATCTTGCCTAATCATAAATTAAGCCTAAAATTACATGCCCAAATCATGTACATAATTCATAATACAATATATGCCCCCAAATTTTAGTTTAAACTTTGCAAAGTACAGAACATTCTCTAAAATCCCCCAAGGCATGATATAAATTATGCCAAATTATAGGCTTTAATGCCAAATATCCAAAAATCCACTTTTAGGCGTATTTGCATTAATGGTAATCCTATTTTAATATAGGTCTTTGCGCCTAAGTTTCATACTCCTTTTTCAAGTCATGAATCGTTATATAAAATATACCCAAAGATCTAGATATTTAAATTATATCCTCTTAAAATCAGATCTTAATTTTAATATGCAGTATGTCCCCAAGTTTCAACTCATATGTTATCATTCAATTATTCCTCTTCTTCCAAATCACATCGTATGCACAGATCTAGATCTAATTTACAACATATGTCCTTTCCTCAAATCAGTAACAGATCATCATGTCCAATTATGCATTATCCATTATTTGTCCCAAAATTTAGCGTTCGTGAGTTAATCTCTTATGAGATTTGGTGCAAGCTCGTAGTAGCCTGGCTATAAAATAGAAAGAAGAAAGAGATACATAATAGTCATAGAAAAACAGATCTGATAGATAAGAATATGCATAACCTCAGATTCAGATTTATAACCATGCCAAAATCATAATTAAAGTTCATATCTGAAAATAACTGTACTCACAAAAAGGAAACGATTCTTGTATTCTGGAATCTGTATTCTGACACTGAATAGCCCTCCTTCGGCGTAGACTATCGATTAGATTAGAAAATAGTTGTCCTCTTTTAATTCTATTCAGATTGGAAGAAGATGCACTAGTTCTAGTTTTGATTCCAGCAGGGTAGCGACGACATTTATATTTTAATTAGAATAAAGGCAAAGTATAGGTAGAACGAAATTGTGTGGAAGAAAGTGAAGTTTGGGGGTGTTTAAATAGGTTAGAGCCAACGAATCCGGTCAGAAAGGAGTCCAGGTGCAGAAAAATGGATCTTTCTCCAGAGCTGGAAAAGGGGGGAAGGTCGACCCCCAGGTTGACCCTATGGTCGACCTACCTACCCGGGTCGACCCCCTGGTCGACCTGGGTCCTAGGCGGGAAATTTCCCGCCCAGCCCTGGTCTGTGTTTTGAATTCAAATTTGAATTTCGAGCTGAGCTGTTTAAATTTTCAGAAAACATGTGAAGGCCATAACTTCTTCGTATGGAGTCCAATTTGCGCAAACTCGGACTCTATCTCAAGCAGAATTCCGACATGAACGCAATGGCGTAACCCGTTTTCCTTAATTCTTCTTATAAAAATTAATTATACTTTGTTTTGCTACTCTATGTTCACAGAAAGTACGGGGTGTTACAGATAGTTTCATGACTAATTAACGGTTGGGATTTATCATTTATCCAAATTCAAAATCCAGAACAGGCTTAGGGAATGGTTTTGAACGTTTTCGTATTGTGCGGGTTGTGATTTTACGCAACTAATTATCCAGATTTCATTTTTCAAGCAATATGGACTGTGAATCAGTAAATATGCAAGCTATGTATCCATAACTTGAGAAAAATAACAAAAGAACTTACAAGCTAAAATTATTCTTAAGATTCTTTTATGTCTCTGGTACCTCAGCAAAGAAACCATTTGAAGCCATAAACAAGTATGACTAGCATAACAAATGTATTAAAATAACCCTGGTTAATAGCTGTTAATATTATATTAATAAAAGGTTAATACTAGACTAAAATTCACTGTCATGCTAACAGTCAGTTGCATGAATTGGACTTCCCAATTGGTTTGCATCAATCACTCTGTAACTAACTAGAGAACACTAGAAGTAATAAACATGTATGAATAGCATATCAAAAGCATAAAAATATTGATTTTTTAGACGAGAGATTGAATATCACTTTTTGAAGTATTGATATAAATTAGATTTATAGTTGAGCAAATATTGTTGGCATTTTCTCACATGATGAAAGGATTACAATATGAATCCCATTGGTATATAGTTGTGAGAAAGATCAGTTTGTGAAAATACTGATGGACTTGGTTCTTTTTAGTCATTGTTTTAGAGAAAATTCAATTGCAACAAATCGGACTATGGAAGCAAAGTCACTAAAAAAACTATATTTGATAGATCTACCCGAGAAAATTCTATAGCAGTAAAAAAAACTCCAATGAGATAATTAAGAGTTAAAAATCTTCAAAAGTGAAAAGAGAACAAACACATTATGTTACCCCAAAACGAGACATGCAGGATACTTCAAACGTCAAATGGATTCAAATACAACACTTGTGCAGTGTTATGGTTAATCACAAGATTTGAATTACATGTGCATGCTAAACAAAAAAAATCATTAATTGTTTTCCAATAAACTTACAATGATTGTCTAAATGTTTCGATCACAAACATCTAGATCCAATGACTTAAGAGTAGCTAGCAATAAACCTACAATAATCAACTACACTAGTTCTTCCAACCATATGTTAAAGATAAAATATGTACGGTTTTTGCTATTAGAACAAATAACTTAACAGTAACTTGCAAGCTTTTGTATATGCATTTCAGTACATTGTTAAACGTAAATTTAAAAAAATTCAAATAATTCTTGCAAACATGAGATCCTTAACTCAATCATAAACATAGAAGAAAAAATAATTCATAGCCTTTTATATTTACACTAAGCAATATTCTAACAAGAATTATATATAAGAAATCTAAAGAAAATTGATGATGGTTTACAAATTCTGAAATATTTGATAGTTTGATGATTAAGCAACATAAAAACTACAGATAATGATGATTCCTTAATATGGTAGTTTTTAACTAAACTAATTTGCTTTAGATTTATCTAATAGTTTTTAATGAAGCGATCGAAATATTATTATTATTAATGTTAGAAGATAGTTTTAGATGATCAAAAGAAGAATAGAGGGGAAGTGTATATCGTGATAGCATTTTATAAAAAAATTGGTTAAAGTGTAGAAGTGTTTTTTCCTTTATAATGTTATGACATGCCTATCTTTTCAATAGTCTCTTAAACAATTTGATAGTAACCAGAGCCTGGTCACCTTTTGTGTTGCTTTTGTTATCAGTTATCATATGGCCGAGATTAATATTTAGAAATGAATTGTTAGTAGTTTAAATTGACAAAGGAATGAGTTTAATATGCAAAATATATCAAAAAGGGGTGGACATGTCTTTAACTTTTTCCAGTCTACGGAATCAATAAGCTCACTGTTGGTTTCATTTGCTGACATGCGTAAGGTTTTCACACTTTCTAATTCAGTCGCTTACTATAGCTACAAAATCCATTTGCCCAGGTCTTTGTAAAGCGTCGTAAATTTAACTAGCTGAGCTATTATATCTCCTTTCACCAACCTTACCTATTAAAATAGCATCATCGATGAGTTGAGAACGTATGGCACTAGTAGAGACCTTATCACGATTGAACTGACCCACTTCAAAAATGCTCATCTTTATTAGAACCTACTCTTTAACTCTTTTTGTTAATTACTTCCATATTGCAGCGAAACTGGAATGCTGATTATTATGTCCTCGAGTTTATTTGTTACTTAAACATGAGTAGTTCAAACCTATTTCCTCATAGGACATGCATATCAGCCTCAATGTATCTTGGTTACTGCAATTTTATAAATGAATTGAGGTATCAAAAACCATCTTAAGCTTTCCTGGGCCCTTAGAGACCACATCAGTTTTGTGATTCTGATCTCCAAATGCATGTCTAACAAAGCTTGTATGTATGCCCTAGAATGTTTTATCAGAGAAATCTAAATAAAAAATATGTTGTACTGAAAAATCATAGATATCCTAGCCTATAACATTAAGCAAAAAATCTTAAGTCAACTCTTCTAATTTCTATATGTGAATATATGCAGTTAATTTAATCATTCTAAGAAACACTGAAATTCCAGTATTAATGATATCCAACACATTAACTTGTCATTTTCAAATACTATGCATACAAACATGCCTCCGTGAAATTAGTGCAGATTTTATGCAGCTATTTTGAATAAACATAAACTTAAATTTTGTCTAGCGTAACGGTATAGAATTCAATCCAAAGGTCATACTTCAACTCTTCTAAAAATATATACATAATCTGGAAGGATATGAATATCATTAAACTGCAAAACAACCATTTTCTGGCACATTAACTTGTCAATAATTTCAGAGTACTCTAGTTACAAACAAAATTTGAAAGCTTAGATTATTGATTCAGTGAGAAAGAGAGAGAATAATAAGAATTTGTAGTGCTCGATGAAAACTTGTTAATATGAACTTTTAGTTTCGATGGCTTATTTTTTTCTCATTCAGCGATCATTCTTCAAAAATTGTCGAAGCTCTTTTTTTGTGGTTTATGTAGATGCTTAACAGGAGAGGAAATCACTGTATATGTAGAACCTTTGATATAGACCTTATATTGTGTATTGATTAATTGACCGTTAAATCTATCTGTTACTGTAACTACTTAAAACTGTAATCAATTGACATTTTGGAATCTATCTCTGTGTATATACGATGGAAAAAGGTACATAATGGTATGGTAATAAATATTTGGGGAAAATATGCACATGGTTTTATAAGGAAAAGCATGCATGTGATCATGTGGGCAAGTATTAATGTGTGTTGAGACTAAGCAAAGAGAGCATAAAATAATTATGGTAACTACTTTCCTGTTTAAAGTGAAATTAATATTGGATATATAAATATAAGTATATTCAATTCTATGATTTATTTCACATATCCTAATTGATTGTTGAATATACAAAAGGAAAAATAAGTATGTGATCACCTGGGTGAGTACTTATATGTACTGTAATTGATGAAACAGAATACATATATATCTTTCCTAACAGCTCTCATGTTTTGCATATTATTTAATCTGAACTGTGAAACGTTCAAATTTTGGGAACATATTTTAGGATTTAACACCCAAGCATAGTATGAGAGCTTATAGCCTTCAAGTATATGTTGAAAAAGTTATTATTTCCAGCCTATTTTAAAAATATGTCTATTTTATGCAAAATATAACTTGTGTATTATTAGCATGCTTCGAAAGTAACAACATATTATATTCCTGAACACATTCATTTTGTAGCAAATACTGTTCGGAGTTGTCTCGCATGTATGGTGTGGGGGTGGCTGATAATATTCTCATGTGATTATGATATATAACATTAGTAATATCATTTGTTAAAAAGCATTAGCCAATCCATGTATCAAATACTATATTCCTGAATACATACATTTTATAGTAAATACTAAGCATAGGCAAAGGCTGGTCATGATAGAATTAATATATAACCATTTTTTCAGTTTAAAGGTTTGTCCAAGAAAGTATTCCATTATGGTACAATGCACGATGTAAGAGTTAAGGTATATGGGATTATTCTTGTACAATGAGCTATCTGTATAATATGGGAACATATACTTTGATAAAATGACTATAAACATGTGTTTCTCCTTTGTGGTCAAATTAAGAAACAAAATATAAAGTACATAATATAAAACTAAATATATAAAAACTTACTTCAAAAGCTTTTAAAGGTTGCTAACAACTGCGCATTAATATAACTTAGAAATAGAGGGAATACTTAAAGGTTTGCCTATACAATATTTTTAGCAACCTTTAAAAGTATGTAAATATGTAAAAGGCTTCTCTACACAATATTTTAAAGGTTATCAGAAGTTGTTTTAAAGATTTTAAATATATATAATCTCGGAGGCCAGTTTTCAACATACAAATTCAGAAGTGTGCCTCTATGTTGGGGTCTCAAATAGAATACGCGAATATGTAAACAGTGATTGGAAAATACATTCCATGAATATAACTGCTTGATAAAAACTGCGCACTGAGGCAAGCCTACGTTTTTCTGTAGTAAGAAACAAAGTTAAACCAAGAGATATTACATAGTGAAATTAATAATAATACAAAAATATTGTGCAGACAAGCCAGCCTCCATATCCAACGATGCAAGTTTTGATGCAGATATAGTTTAAGGAAGACTAGCTTAGAGTCAAAACGAAGATTTATTACCTAAGGAATTGTTACATATGCGTTCTTTGAAATTTAAGGTTATTAGCTCAGTGCATGTATGATTATTCAAACGAATTCATAAACATAATTGAAATGAAGTAGAACACATACGTTCCTAAGAATTCAGTAAAAAAGAAAACCCAAACAAAGCAGCAAAGTGTTATACAACTGTGTTTTCATGTGCATAAATGCCTGAATAATTTTCAGCAATGCATTTATGCATGGAAAAGGAGAAGATATTAGAAAACGATCTGTTTTATAAATAATTTTAACATATAATACCTGAATACATGTCCATGGATCAACCCTCAATTTGCCGTCGACTTTCTTCCGATTGCTAATGGTCACAGGTACCATCTCCCTCGCTAACGTCCCAAGATCTGATGATAATCATTAATTCTTTACCTTATTATCTGTACATATTGCCAGTGATTTATTATTCATTATTATTGTGATTAAATTCAATATAATACAGGCAATCGAGAAAATAATTGTTGTATATTCTCAAGTCCCTCCTGAAAATGGAGAGTTTATTCAAGTTCTACGGTAAAAAAAACTATTCACCCTCCACATTTTATAATTTCAAAGCCAACAATTTTTATGCAACTCGTCTATTATACAAACTAATATTTAGAACCAGTGCAGATATGAACCAGATCAGTATTATCTTCCTCATCATGATTATTAAAAAAACTAATATTTAACACCTACAATTTTCTATGTTTTCCTTATTTCATGTACTGGAATGAGTTAAGCGTTATGTTAGATGTATAATGTGACATAGTACTACAACATGGATGTAGGATCATATACACAAAGGAGGGCAGCGAGTAGCAACAATGCTTATATACTTAAGCGATAATGTTGAAAGAGGTGAAACACACTTTTTTAAGGCAAGTTTTACATATGATCTATTTTTTGTCATTTCTTTTTTTCATTTGCAGTTTGATACTTCTGCTATTAATAAGATAAATTTCAGGCTAGTAATGGACAATGTAGTTGTAGAGGAGAGATGCCGGACGGATTGTGTGTAAAACCAACCAAAGGAGATATAGTGCTTTTCAGGAGCTTGGTCAGAAATTTTTTTTCTAAACAAACCAAGGAAAACGGACTATTCAATTTTATATTTGACACTGGGTATCACCTTTTTTTATATATCTTCTTTTTAGAACTTATTTGTTTTACGTCCCCCCATTTTGTGATAGTTTATACATTCATTTTTCTAATATTCTTCTTTCTCTTTTACATCTTTCATTTCCAAATATATATAAAGGGGTTGGATAAGGTATGTATCGTATACATTTATTAGTAGTGGGAAATGATAACACGAGAACATGTTAAGATTAGTAAAACTAACAAATACCCCATGGATTATACCTATCTTTTTTAGCATAGAGATGTATTTTGTAAAAGAAAATTCAGAGATGGAAAACTTGGGTTTTATAGTTACAACAAAATTTTCCCAAAAAAATATATTTAATGTGATTTTCCATTATTTTCGAGTTTAACTTCGACTAGTACTAGAAAAAAATTAAAATTTGGGAAGATTTAATGAGACATCTTTAGAATTTGATTTTGCAAGCCCACAATAGACAAATTTCCCAATCTATCGTTGTGATAAACAAGTAAATAAATATTAAAAATTTCTTGCTAAGTGGATATCTTTATATCTACTACATTTTTCTTTCAAGTAACTAGGCAGTAAATGATTTGCACGCAAAAGAGGTCAAATTCTAGACCATTTCCACATGCAGGCACCAAATTCACATTTTGGAAAAAAAATAGATGCTACGTTGATAAAACTAACAGCAAAAAAAATAGACCATTACTTTTCATGCGCAGATTTATTAATAAAAGTAACAGCACAATCGAACATAATATATATCAAAACTTACAGCAATTAACATATGCAGCGTGATTTGATTCCCCGATTGTGATTTGAAAGACAGATTGAGTGATGTATGGGTGTTCGCAGCGAGCGACAAGCAAAAGAAGGTATTTTCTGAATCTTTTCTGAAAGCAACGGAGGAGGAAGAAGCGGCGATGAGACGTGAAAGAGGCAGCGATGAGGTGTGGAAGAGGCGATCGAGGCGATGAGGAATGGAAGAGGCGATTCGACTATAGGGTTTAATTGTGAATAATTGCGGCCTTTAATTTTTTGAGTAAAAGAGCGGTTTAGTGAAAATAGCGGAGGGAAATGAGAAGTATTTCACTCAGCTGAAAATTGACAGTGGTGGTTTTAGATAATACGACGGTTAATTAATCAAGCCTGTTAAAATTATATTTATTACAACAGCTAATCAACGCTAGTTGTAAAATAAAAGTTGTAATAGTATTATTTTGTTGTATTGTATATTCGAACCTCATGCCACTTTTATCCTCGTATCGGGTGGCCTACCAAACCGAGAAATCAACAATCAATCCAAACAATTCAAAGAATCCCGGCCTTCATTCGTCGTTTTCCAAGTTTTGAATTTCTCAATAACGTCGTATTATTACTTGGAATGGTTTTCGGACATACATCTGATCCCGGTTTTCCAAATAACAAGCGCAATTTAAAAAAAACTATTATAGAACACACAGGTTTTCAACCAATCTCCTTCCGTCTGGGATTTTTATAAATTAAATTTTAAACCCATGTGAAATTATCTTTAACAAAATCCATATTTTAAACCCTTCTTCTTTAAAACACGTCACTTAAATCAAAGATAATTTAGCCTCACAGCCTTAATTAATTTTTCGTTGATAACTTGTTATCGAAATCTAGTTTCCTTTGAAAATCCTTAGTCCATATTTCAACCATAGTTTACAATTAAATCGATTTGCCAACATTCAATTCTTTATTCTTAACTTAAAGATTATACTTGGTTTCCAATTTCTTATTTTTAATTTTCGCAAATCAAAGATTTGACTTAATCCCAATATACGATATGAATTTCCATAACTCAATCTCATTGGGTTTCAAGAATGATATTATTGAAGATATTATTCACGACAAAACCCAAATCAATCGATATTGAACATACGTTACATATAAATTGTATATACATATATTCAATATCAATTCTCACAATCAACGAATACTATAAGTGGAATAACGATATCATAGTAATATCTTCTAAATTCTTCAAATAGTATATGTTTACACCAAAGAATTTCATATCAAAGGTCCGAAAATTATTTCTATCCAACTTATCTCAATCAAATTGAGAAATCCATATCTTAAATTAAAGATTTATCTAATCTTTGACATTAGATCTGGATAGAAATACCAACAACTTATCCTTGATATTAATCTCCATATTCAAATCACACTATAAGCGAATAACGTTGAACTACCTTTTAAATTCCTCAAATAGTAAGAGTCATCGTCTATCGAATTAATATCAAACATCCGAAGATTTATCTCCAACCATATTCAATTATTTAAATTTGAAAAACCCGTTTTAATATAAAATAAATTAATTTAAATTCCATATAAAACATTTTCATTAATTTTAAATCTTTGAATGCATTCCAAAAATCCTTTAAAAAAGATTACTTATAGTTCAGAAAATAATTTGCGGGTTAAAAACTTCAAAAATAGATTGTTTTCGAAGAAAGCGTTTACAATAACTTTTAAAAAGTTTTACAAAAGCGTTATAAAACAGTTATCTTAACTATTTTGAACAAAATATTGTTTGTCTTAGCCAAAACATAAACTTTACAATTCAAAAAACCTTTTAATAATTGGCAATGATTTTATAAATTTTTTCCATATTTTTAAAACATTAAAAAATAGTTGTTTATACTTATGGCCGATTACTGGTCTTACAGCGACCTTTTTCAAAATAGTTTTAAATATAACATGAAAATATAACTCGAAATTAAAATATGTTTTCAAGCTCTTGTTGATGGAAATCAAATGTTTTTCATTTCATGGAAATCCGATTTGAATTGCAAAAGTTATAGCATTTACAGTTTGTAGCTAAAACACATGAATTTGCCATTGTGCGACAAGCTCTATTTTGAGTGAAATAGAAATTATTCTTCAAAACTTCAAAATATCCTAGAAAACAATTATATACTTATATAAACGTTTTAAAATCATTTAAAGTAATTTACATTGACTTTCCATATTATTTTTTGTTCAAAATTCAACTTTTATTTTTTATTCAATAAATCAAATTCCAATTCATTTCTAGATTCAAATTATTTCAAATTAGGCATCCCATTCGTCGGATCAGTTAGGGATAGCCAGGGAGTGCATGAAATTATATTTTCCAAACCCAAGCCTAGACACTATCCTCTCTGTCATCCTAGAATGTTCCTGTATTTTTTTATTCATTTAAAAAACTTTATCAATATATAAGAATTCATACATATGGCCTTTCGCAATTATTAATCTCTAGTTTAATTAATGATATTGCTTCTAATTACGAAGGGTATTTGTCGATCACCAATGTGACGCCATAATTGTTGTGTCATAGTGTGTGCGAAGCAACATCAACTACCATTTAATAATTAATAGCAACCATCATCAACATAATTAAATAAATCATAACTGTGCACAAGCGTTATAACATTAACGCTTAATAGTGTGTGTTCTAAACTACGCATCCATTATCCATCATAACAAATATCAATCATCATTAACCACTAATAATTCATCACTATATTTAAATTAGTCCAACTACTAATAAAATTTATAAACCGTAGTTAAAGACTTCTCATCATGCAGCTTTCCAAACTTCATGGTAGGCGAGACTAGTAGAGCGAACCATCGGACAGTATTTTAACGCACCGTCCTCTTCATAAAAATATGTATTATATAATATATGATAATCTTTCTCTTAATATATATTATAAGAGGATGAGGAGGAGGAGGATGACGAACTTCGGCAAGGTGGTGGTGGAAATGAAGAAGACTTATGCCATGGAAATCGTGGCCATAAGCTTTAAGAAGAAGATGAAAAGGAGAAAACGGTGTGCAATGGTTAAAAAAGTGGAGAAAAGGCCTCCTTATATAGGAATGGAGGGTTTAGGAGATAATGACACATAAGGGGGAAAGTGTAAGGCATGCATGAAAGTAGGCATGCAAAAATACAAGTGTCCTTACACTTGTCTTAAGGAGGGAAAGTGACTTTTGGTAGCATTTCCTTTAAAATGCTATGAAAACTAAGGACAACACTTAGTTCTAATGCTACTAATTCATGTTATTGTTTGACAAATCTGATCGAACAACAAATAGTGTTAGTAAATCCAAACTTATTAATATTCATTCTCATTCATTAAATTTATAATTCAAATAAAATCTATTATATAACATATCAAAATTATTAAATTTTATTAACTATATATATTTATGTCAAACTCAAATTTAAATTCAAATTGAGTAATAAAAATTCCAATTTAAATTGGTGAAAAATTCTGGATCACTACATTCACCCTCCCCTAAAACTTTTCATCCTCGAAAAGTGAAGGGAATCATAACTAATCATTCGTCAAATTCAAGATTAAGATTCTTTATACCAAAGCTCCCTGTTCTCATAATGGATATACAAGGTAGAATATAATAACACACATATTTACAGATAACCATTTTTATCAAGTCCTCCAGCGATAACTTCCAATTGCCCATTATATTTGATTCATCGTTTACTAGACCAATTACTTATACTTAACCATTTACTGCCTTCTAGAAAATTCAGAGGTATAAAATATTCTTTTTGATCTTATATTGCAAATGCAATGGTTATGGAACTTATTCCCTTTCAATTCCCCAAACTTGCTATTATTCTTTACACGTAAACCTCGATCCTCAAAATTCAACTTATCTAAACGTTTCAGTTGAGGTAATTTCTTATTATTGTACCTGCTTGACAAATATCCTTTAATCAGATTATGAAACTTAATTCACAAGATATTCATGCTTACTTAAATAACTCCTCTTGTTGCCACAATATACTTTAGAACTTATCGATTGTCCAAAATTGCTGATAATTCGAGATTTTTTTATTCCTTGTATTGCTTAAGTTTAGCTATCCTCATTAACTATGCAAGATTACATAACGTATTTCCTTCAAACTTTAGAGAAACAGTTTTGACCAATGCAGTCCTTAACCAAAATGTCGTCAAATACCATATCATCATATTGAATTCTCAAGATATTAGCATTTTAAATTTAATTGGTTTGGGAGGACTAATTAAAAAATATCCTGATTAATTAATTCCATCTTAGCCTTTAAATCATGCCCAAACTACCTTTTATATTTGGATTGCTTAATTAAATCATAACATTACATATACGTCTTTTAATCAACTAATAAACTCCAATCACAAGATGTCCATGCTCAAGTATTGAATTCCCAAATATTTTCAAAGACCTATTTCCTTTATATTGAAAATGTATTCTTTCAAAATCAATTCCAAAAATTAATTTCATAGTAATTGCCAGTTCTTAAGCAAAATTTTAATTTGAGTTTTCAAACTATATATCTTTTCAAAACCATTTATTTTTCTTCATATTTTCAAAATATGGTTCTTTCTTAAGATATAACTTTTCAAAACTCACTTCATATTTCAAATACGCTCTCTCAAATATAATACTCTAAAATCTCATTCTAGGGCATTACTAACCCTATCTTTAATGAAAGATATAGCTCTGATGAGTCTTTCCCTTTTGTTCAAATGTATCGTACCGCATTGCTTTGTATAAACCAAAGCTCTAATACAACGTTTTAACGATCCGGCTTTTTTCGCGGTTTTCACTGGTAATTAAACCAACTTAAACCGTTCACAAAGACGGATTATTAGGGGTACTTACACATTTGCACAAAATAAAAAGAACTTTTCCATTATTATTACAATAATATTACATTAGAGTTACCGAAGAAACATCAGATTACATCAATTACAAAGCGGAAAAGTTACTAAACTCAGCGGAAGAATACGAATGCTCCAAAACATGATAGTTCTAGCTACAAAAACAAAAACCAGTTCCAATCAACTCCAAGGCTAAATCTGCGAACCAAAATACTAGGTTAGCCGTGCAAAATTATGGGCACCCAGAGTTTATGTGAGGGAACAATAAACTCGAGATCAGTCGTGGGACTGGATTGAGAAATCAAAACAGTTAATATTTAGGATTCATTTTAAAGTTGGGTAATTCAACGGCCCACGCCGCTAACGTGGAACGAGTTTACTCCATATGAATTCCCGTGCATAGAAATTTGCTATGACTTTTGAAAATTGAAACTACCGTAAGGTCTCGCGACACACACACAATGCAAATGCACACATGGGCGAGGTTTCCCCTTATGATAGTCAAAAATGCTGAATACATGAAAATCCCCTAATATTATTATTAGTGCATAGTTTGAAAACAATTTCAAAAGTAAATGTATCAATCTTAGCCAACATAGGTACCATATACTATACTCACATATAGTATACAATCAAAATCACAAAGGCTCGTAGCGGAGAATGGGTTTCCAATAATGACCAGGCAAAGGAACTTCCTTCCGAACCGAATTTTGAACACCTCAAGAGGGATGTCCGAGGATCACCAGTGACGCTCCTCATGCCAACACAAGACGGAGTTATCCCTTAACTGGGTAACTTAGAGTATGCTTGGGTATGTCATCTCCCGTTCGTTACCGACCTTTCCGAGCGCGCGCCGACAACAACCACAAAAGTAGGTGCTTTTACCAAATAGGTTAATGCCTGGGCTCCATACCATAATACATCTTTTATTTAGAAGGAGGCAACACCCCATAACCCTGCAGCATTTCTTCCTGTTTTGGCCATTTACCATGGAGTGAGGCTTGCCGAGGTCACGATATACGCAAAGCTACGCTTAAATAAGCCATGCTTTGATCATCCATAGTTCTCCACATAACTTAAGTATGCCACATTGTCCATTCACAACGCATCACTGATTTCCATCAATATATAACATTTAAACTCGTACGTCTTAGAGAAGAGTGTTAAGCAAGAGATTAAATTCTCTACCACCAAACAAATATATATTTAGTAGAGATCAGTGCCATGCAGCCGATTACAATGTCAGACACACAATCCATATATGTTCGTTCTAGGTCTGAACGAAACACAAACCCAAAAATCTCCAAATATATTCAAACCTCATGCCACTTATAACATCGTATTGGGTGGCCTAACCAACCGAGACATCAGCAATCAATCAAAACATTTCAAAGAATCCCGACCTTCATTCATCGTTTTCCAAGTCTTGAATTGCTCCATAACGTCATATTTTTACTTGGAATGTTGTTCGGACATACATCCAATCTCGGTCTTTCCAAATAATGAGCGCAATTAAAAAAAACAATTATAGAACATACAGGATTTCAACCAATCTCCTTCCATCTTGGATTTTGTTACATTAAATTTTAAACCCATTCTCAAATTATCTTGAACAAAACCATACTTTAACCCTTCTTCTTTACAACACGTCCCTTAAATCAAAGATAATTTAGCCTCACAGCCTAAATTATTTTTCCGTTGATAACTTGTTACCGAAATCTAGTTTCCTTTGAAAATCCTCAATCCATTTTTCAACCATGCTTTCCAATTAAATCGATTTTCCAACATTCAATTCTTTGATCTTAACTAAAATATTATACTTGGTTCCCAATTTCTTATATTTAATTTTCTCAAATCAAAGATTTCATTAAATCCCAATTTACAATATGAATTTCCATATTTCAATCTCATTGGGTTTCAAGAATGACGTTATTGAAGATATGATTCACGACAAAATAAAAATCAATCGATATTGAACATAAGTTACACAGTAATTGTATCTACTTATATTCGATATCAATTCTCATAATCAACGAATACTATAAGTGGAATAACAATATCAAAATAATATCTTCCAAATTCCTCAAATAGTATTGTTAGATCAAAATTTGACTCTAACACCCAAATTGTTCTGATTCATAGAAAATTATATGACTGAAAAACGAGGAAAAAGCAAAGAACACACAAGGTTTATAGTGGTTCGGCGTTATCGAGCCTACGTCCACTTTATATGCTATTGATTTTACTTTGAACGCTAGTACAACCGATGATTTCCCTCAAACTCAATCTTACAATTATAATTTCTCTCAGTAATCTCGAAATAAAACTGATAAGAAATAGTGGTATGACAGTAATGGTGGAAATTATCCTCAATACTATCCAAAGATCCTGAAAAATGCCAACCTCTGGGCTATTTATAGCTGATTCTATCTGGCAGATCGCAGTCACACATGGGGAAAATCCCGAGAATATCGGATCGGATTGTAGCTTGAGGAAGAATTGGTCAATATGACAGTTGTGGATAGGTGTCGTGAGATCCATGTATCTCGGATCGTGATAGAATGGGTCAAAGTCTTCACTGCATCTTTAGGAATTGTATTGGAACGAGCTTACAGGGATGGATCGGTTCGTATGGGCTCGTAGCGAACCAATAGGGCGAACCGAAGGGGGGCGATCTGACCTGTGGATAGTTGAACGACTGTGATCTGACTTTCCGTGAACTAGAGGGATGAGACTTCATATTTTCTTTTTGCGTGTGAACCTTGGTGGCTTGGTCAAAAAGCTAGCAAACATTTCGCCCCTCGAAGTATGTTTTATCGAGAATCGAACATGTTTCGATGCTGCAGGGACGTCTTTTCATATGGAGATGCAAATCAATGGTCACGTCCATCTAAAATGTCAGGTTTCTTCAAAAAATCGTATCCTTTGACAAGTATAAATATTGGTTAAATCTTCAATCATTTCCTTGCTTTTCGGACAATTCTCATCTTTGGAATTTTTGGAGACTTCGTTGTCGAATTTAGCAGGTAATTTCTGAATTTTTTTAAACATTTCTAAACTTCCACTTTGGTACATTGCTTGATGGTTCGGATCGCCCAGCGTTTCGTGATTCATGGGTGCGCCCCTTGTCAC
The DNA here is from genome assembly GCA_030737875.1 of Allium sativum. Taxonomy (NCBI): domain Eukaryota; kingdom Viridiplantae; phylum Streptophyta; class Magnoliopsida; order Asparagales; family Amaryllidaceae; genus Allium; species Allium sativum. The sequence goes on from JASFAX010002262.1 coordinate 20,999, forward strand.
GGTCCAGCGATACGAGTTGCTCGTTTCATTACAACCTTTGTGTGGGCTTTATGCATGGTGGGCCATCCTTCATAGTGAACCAACCCAGGGAAAGACCTTTTCTTCTTTGATGGGCCCGATGGGCTTGTATCCGCGATCGACCGAAGCCCACGGTTCGTATAAGACAAAAACGGGGATACTAACGGTCACAGGTTTGGCTATAAAAACCCGAACCCACTCCATTCATCCCCTTCTTTTTCCTTCGCTACCGCCTCTCTTTCCGATTCAGACCCCAATCTTCGTTCTTCGAGGCAATACTTACTCTTTTTCTCCTTTTTTAAGAAAGGTAATCTCATAAAAAACTCTCTCCCTCATTTTCTCTGAGTTTTTTGCTGATTTAAGGAAGGAAAAGGAGGAATTTGATGGTTTTTGAGGTGTCGGAGATCGTGTAGACGCCATGGCTGATGGGTTTTAGTCGCTTGAGGGGAGGAGGAAGAAGAAGGTGAAGGAAGGGAAAGGGATGGTCGATTCGATTCGTGTGCGAGGTGACGGGAGAGGAGATAATGATCAAGTATGGATTCAACTATTGGATCGGATCATGTTCGAGATCTGGGAGCGAATCGTGGTGAAAGTCAAAAGGGAAAAGGAAGAGCAGGTGGCGGATCGCGGTAATGGCAGGAGCACGGTTCGCTATGATCTCATGGCGATCCGAACTGATACACTCCCATGAGTTTGCGCTTCCGCTGTGGATCCATACTTGCCTCGCGAATCCAGGAGCACGCCACGATCCGAACCCCAACTCGCGACCCGAAAGGGTATCACGAACCAAATAATGAACAATCCAACGAACTCGTAAAATAAGCAGCGCAACTTAATTCCAGTAAATCAATGGAAAGTTAGGTTTGAGCCTTCAAGACGGACTTTCTGGAATGACCGAATGCATAACTTGACCGCATATGACGACTAATACTTCGATGATCTTTATAACCTTTACGTTTTTTCTTTAAGACATGCACATGCACACACTTGCGCTTGCACACACGGGGGATGGGTAATTATATTCTTATTTCTCATGTTTACTCGCCTAAACAGTAATGTCGGATAACCGTTCCCCTTCAAGATCTGATACAGAGACGGATCCCGAGGTGTATGAGCACCACAACACCGAGGTTCTTCCAATTAATCCAGAGGGAGCAGATTCTGGAAACGAATATGAGGCAGAAATAGAATCGGATCCATCCGAGAGTACCTCGCTTGATGAGGGGTCCGAAGTAGACGACCGAGCTCCCGACGAAATTCCTGGTGCAATAAAAATAGTGAAATTCACCGACTCTTTAGCTTTCAAACTCGATGACATAAAGCTTAAGAGAATTTGCTTGAGACACGGGATCCCCTAGGATGATGTGAGGACACCCGGCAGCGAAGATAGACCTCATTTGGCTCCGGAGGGGTATATGACAGTTAGCTGACTTATGTGCTGGGTAGGCGCTATTCCTCCATTTCCCCCAATCGTCATTGAGACCCTAAAACAATTGGGTATTGCTCCAATGCAGCTTCATCCCAATGCCTACGCAGCCTTATACACCCTATACATCGCATATGCGGAAATCCTGCAAACTGAGCTCACGTTTATTGAAAAAATTTTACCTTTTCAAGCGTCGCTCCTCGGCAACCCCAAATTTTTCTTTCTTCGAATCGTTAGCTAATAGGAAGGTTTTGTCTTACGGGTACAGCAACATAGGGGATCCCAAGGCCGATTGGTTCTATACAAAGAGACAGGCCGGGTGTACAAGAAGATAGCTTAAATCAAGTAAATTTTAAACCTTTGAATGAATAACTGGTTTAAGAAATCTAAGCACTAACATGCTTCTTTTCTCTAAGCAGATCACGCCTTTCCCAAGATGGAAGGCTCGGTGTACAATAATCGACTGTCCCCTCTTCTGCAAAGCAAATCAGACTTCCTAAAGATCAAGAAATGCATTTCTGACGAGAATCTTCAAAAGCACCGCCTTTTGGATATAAGGTTTGGACTTGGTGTGGGCAGTAAACCTTACAAGTACATGCCCCCGACTGAGGGAGAAGGAACGTCACGGGCAGCAGATACAACTAAATTTCGTAAGAGTCCTTCGCCGATAATCATCCAGGATGATGAAGACCTAAACGTATATAGAGGAAATGAGGCACGTACTGACGAGTCTAAGGAGATCCCAGTCTCTCCGGGGGGTTTCCCCTCAAGTGCCTCTCTACCGGTTGAACCTGCTGCTCCCGATGATTTAACAAAGGAGCAGCTATTTAAAGAACTGAGCAAAATTCCTTTACTTGATGATGTATATAAACAGGGAGACTTCGAAGGGGAGAGAATTTTCCCTATTTCTGAGGAAACAACTGTTCCAGTTGGAGAACGAGAGACTACTCAGATGAGCCTGACTTCGGGCCCTAGTCTATTAGGGGGAATTATATGGGATGCACAAATCACATGCACTACTTGACCCCACACTTTTGTATCAATAGTATTCATGGTTTTAATATGTTCTTGTTTCTTTTGCATTAAAGATATCTCGCGAACGATCTTATTCCTAACGTTCTCTTCGTGAAGGCACACCTAGTCTTCATCCAAATCCTGAGCGGGCTCGTAGCAGCAACCGAGGGGGAGATAGTCATTGGCCCCGGGATTCTCACAAGCCTACTTCTTCACAGTCCAGATCTCCGTCTAAACAAACCTCTGGAAAGCCTCCCAGCCATCCGGTGCCACCTACAGGGGAAAAGCAACTTCCCAAAGACTTAACCCCTCCGAAGAGTGCACGCTCTCATAGCAGATCATCCAAAAAGCGCCATGAGCCTAAGGATAAAAGCAAGGATCCCAACATGGATTCTGGGAGGGAGAAAATTGATTGTCCCTTCCAGCCAACAAAGTTTGAGTGCCCCCGGGTCACGAGATTATATCCATGGTCCTGAGACTCAGACCAAGCTGGAAAAGTTACGAGAACAATTCCCCGATATCTTCTTTGAAAGGATGATGTTCGTTCCAGCCTTGGAACCAGTCCCTAGGAACTGGGATACCGAAGTCATCGGACATATTCGCCATGTAGCCAAGCAGTATGAGGCGATGAAGAAACATGCTGTCAATCTTTCAGACGTCATCCGAACGCTTGAGATGGAAGTGCATAGGTCCAAAGTGAAGATATATAACAATGAAAGGGCCAGGGAAAAAATGGAAAAGGACTTTGAAGATGCACAATCTTTGCTTGCCTTGGCTCAACGAGACGCTAAAACTTACAGAACAGAGCTGGAGGAGGGCAGGCAACGTTTTCTTAATGAGCTCGATTCTAATAGCAAAGAGCGAGCATTATTGAAGAAAGAGGTGGAAGATATCAGGATGACCAATATTGAACTGAAAACATCACAGGATCACTTCGAGGCCGAAAGAGCTGCTTGGGAGAAAGAAAAGGCAAGTTTGAAAGATAGCTTAGCTCTGGCCGAAAAGGAGAAGGCGATTCTGAATGATCAACTCACGCATGCAGAGAAGCGCGCTATTCTTGCTGAAAATAATGTGGAGAGTGCCATTGAAATGGCTACTGTTTCTAATGAAAAGCGCCTCGAGAAAGAGAAGGATATCGAAGGATTTGAAGAAATGTTGTTCGACTTCCTTGGTCAGGTCATCAAGATCCGTAACATCTCCTGGATCCCAGACTACCATGTCACTCTAGCCAATATATGGGATGCAATCGTTGAGAGCGAGAAACGGCGATTAGGAGTTGATGATATTGATCAGAATGAGTTGATGCGGACCATTCTTGGGGATGATGAACCTAATGATTTAGAGAAAGGCAGACGCCTACTCCAGGAAGAAATTGAAAAAGAGAAAACTCAGGCGAAGGGCAAAGAAAAAATGGAAGAAGGCCCGAGCTCAGCAGCAGAGCCCAAGGCCTCCGAAATTGAGGAATACAATCCATATTATCCATTAATTCCTCTGGGTCCAACTCCTCCAGCCATCGGGGGTTCTGCTGCTAGCTTGGATAGAGGATCGGCGGAAGGTATCTCTTTATTTTCTCTGCAACTTGCCAAAGCAATTGTCACTTGTCGTCGTCTTGTCGGACAATCAACTGGGCAAACTGCATTCTATCCCAAAATAACATTTGTTTTTCATGATACAGGTGGCGGGCCAGTTGACAAAGATGCTGAAAAGAAGGCAGAGGCTGAGAAGATTGACATCCTGCCAAGTGTTGGTGCTGATGTTCCCCTAGATGCTGAACCCATCGAGGCTTTGAGAGACATGGACGAACGCCATGACGGCGATGAAGAGGAAGTCGTCACTACCAAAGAAAGCAGAGGCGATGATGAGGAAACCATGGCTGAACAACTGACCGAAGAGGAGGAGCAGTTGCTCCTTATGAGAGGGGGATAGGATCTAGTATATGTGCCCCCTATTTCCGAGATCGACCCCAAAACTGGGTTGGTCGTAAAATTTTCCTCCCGATTAATAACTTCACAACTAGCCTCTCAATCCTCTGGTTCTTCACCGGAGCCTCTTGTTGATAAGAGGAAGAAGAAAAAAGGTGGTCGTTCGGATGTTGACAAGGAGGAGTCGGGGAAGTAGAAAAAGAGCAAGAAGCCTACATAGCCCCCTCCCCCAGCATAAGTAGGATGCAGATATCAGTTCATATTTTGTCCTTAGGATTTTTAGGCTTTCCACAGGCCATGAAATGTAATTGTGAGAATGGCCCTCACTTTTGTTTAGGTTCCTCTTTATCTTGTAAGTTTGCATTTTATGAATGAAAGTTTATTTCTTTTGCGTCATCTTGTACCTTCAGTCAATAAACTCTTCATGTTTAGTCACCAGTCATTTGGCTACAACCAAACTAAAATTATATCATAAATCATTCAAGCAACAGAAAGAATTTAACAATTTCTATGCATGTTGCCCACTATATTTGAATACGGGGGACTTGGAATTTTTTTAGTAGAATTAGAGTACTTGAGGCGCCGAATCTTCGGTGCCTCTATACTTTCCCAATCCATCAGCGGGTTAAAGTTCGAACTCGTATCATGATCTGCTCACCGATCCTTTAATGGGGCAGGAATTCTTGGGACGCCGAGCTGACAAATACTATCAGCGCTTAATTGCAGATGTTTTTATACTCTCCTGGCGGTCACCAAGGTTAGAGTTCGAGCTCGGCTGTTCAGTCGCCCCCTGATCCTTCAGCGGGGTAAGAGCTCTTTCTCAGCGCTCAATCGACGCTTTTGTACTCTCCTGGCGGTCGCCAAGGTTAGAGTTCGAGCTCGGCTGTTCAGTCGCCACCCGATCCTTCAGCGGGGTAAGAGCTCTTTCTCAGCGCTCAATCATGGACGCTTTTATACTCTCTTGGCGGTCGCCCAGGTTAGAGTTCTGTCAATGATGTCATTCACTCTATTGTACCTTCAAAGTTCTAGCTGCGGATTGCTCTCCATCCTGATGGAAGGCACCTGGAGTTACATGTTTCTGTGATTGCCGCATAGTTTACAGCAAAATTCATAAAGATAGAAAAGCGGATAAATAACAATGTAATAAAGGTAAACGACACACGGTATTTTTATAGTGGTTTGGTCAAATCGTAACCTACATCTACTTTATAATCTTTTGCTAAAAAAAGTTGGACTATTCTAGGCAAGTCGTGCCTTTTACATGGTCCTATGAGAAAAAAGAGTAAATCCGACATTTTTATGTCAGATAAGGCCGCAAATGTTGAGCATTCCACACTCTGGGGGTTTCTTCTCCATCCACTGTAGCTATCTTGAAGGTTCCATTATCAAACTTTCGTAGAATGGAGTACGTGTCCTTCCCACTTCGCACTCATATGAGTCGGGGGTGGAAAGACACGCTTCAGAACCAAGTCTACGGGTTCAAAGGTTCGGGCTCGAACACTTTTGTTATAGTATCGAGCGACCTGTTGCTTGTGTCTCAAGGCACGCAAGTCTGCTTCATCCCTCTTCTCTTCTATTGAATCTAGGGATTCAAGGAGCAACTCGTTATTAGTCATCGGATCGTAATAAGTAACTCGGTGAGACGGTACTTTTAGCTCAACCGAGATGACTGCTTCAGCTCCAAAAGCAAGGGAGAAGGGGGTATGGCCTGTTGCCGATTTATATGTCGTCCTATAGGCCCACAATGCCAAGGGTAACTCATCGACCCACATAGCTTTGGCCTGCATCAGTCTTCTTTTGATTATGGACTTAATCACTTATTTGCTGCTTCGATCTATCCGTTCGACTGTGGATGTGCCACAGAAGTGTACCGTTTCTCAATGTGGTATTTCTGGCAGAAGTTCCTGAATTTGCTGCTGCCAAATTAGGTTCCATTGTCAGTTATGACGATCTTCGGAATGCCGAACCGGCAAATAATGTTCCTAACAACGAAATTGATCACTCGCTTGGTTGTAATTGCAGTCAATGGTTCGGCCTCAACCCACTTGGTGATGCAGTCTACAGCTACAATGGCAAACTTTGCTCCGCCTTTTGCTATAGGGAGGGTTCCAATGATATCAATTCCCCACATAGCGAAAGGCCACGGAATTGTCATTGTTTTTAATTGACCAGGAGGTGCCCTGAAAATCCTTGAAAATCATTAGCAAGCATCGCAACGTCGCGCGTACTTTGTTGCGTCTTTGTTTATGGTAGGCCAGAAATAACCATACCGCAACACCTTTTTTGCTAGAGCTTGTCCTCCAGTGTGATCGCCAGATTTACCCTCACGCACTTCCTGCAATACACGTTTGATGTCGTCATGGCCTATACACCGAAGGAGAGGCATCGAAAATCCCAGTCTATACAGGATTCCGTCTTGCAGAACATATCGGGAAGCTTTACGAATTACCTTACGCCTCTCGCTCTTCTTGGTCGGAAGCGTTCCATTCATTAGGAAATTCTTTAGAGGGGTCATCCATGACTCCCTTTCCGGTTCAGTTTCTAGTACCCGATCAATTTCCATCTGATCTATACTAGGGAACCGAAGCACTTCAACTGGGGCTAGTCTGATCTCTTCAGGATTGTCGGTACTAGCCATCTTGGCTAACTTATCTCCCTGTTGGTTCTCTGACCGCGGAATATGTGAGATAACGTAGTGATCAAAACCTATCAGCAACTCCTTTACTTTCTCCAAATACGAAATCAATCTTAGGCTCTTAGCTCGAAATTTTCCAGAAACCTGATTTACAACCAACTTGGAGTCACAAAAAATGTCCAGCTTCGCGATCTTTAATTCTTTTGCGATCCTCAACCCGGCTATTAGGGCTTCATATTCGGAGTCGTTGTTAGTGGCGTGAAATTCCAACCGGATAGCATAAGATATCAGTCTTTTCTCAGGTGTTTCAAACACCACTCCGGCACCAGATCGTTTGTCATCCCTAGCACCATCAATATACAATTTCAATGCACTAGGATCGAGTAGTAACTTTGGTGGGTCAGTCTCTTCGTTTACCATGTCGTCCTCCGAGGCAGTATATTATTCCATGAAATCTGCCAGCACTTGCCCCCGCATTGACCGTCGGGGCTGAAAATTTAAATCAAATTGACTCAGTTCAATGTTCCACTTAAGCAACCTTCCAGAAGCTTCTGGCCTCTATTGAACTTGCTTGAGCGGATGGTCTGTGTACACGGTGATAGGATGAGCTTGGAAATAATGTCGGAGTTTCCTAGATGCAATCAATAAACTGTACGCTAGCTTTTCGATCCTCGGATAATTGCGTTCAGCTGCCGCCAATTTTTTACTCATGTAGTACACTGGCCTTTGAACTTTGTTTTCTTCTCTAACTAACGCTGAGCTGATCGCGTGGGACGACACTGCTAATTACACGAATAAATCCTCATGATCAACCGGCTTAGACAGTATAGGAGGTCTCTCCAGATGATTCAGCAGGTTCTGAAATGCTTTAATGCAATCAGGGGTCCACCAAAAATTGTGTTTTCCTCGCTTTAACAATTCAAAGAATGGGATGCATTTGTCTGTCGCTCTAGAGATGAATATGCTTAATGTCGCTACTTTCCCCGCAAGGCTCTGCACAACTTTGATTTGTCTAGGCCCTGAATGTCTCTGATTGCTGCAACCTGGTCTGGATTAATTTCAATCCCGCACGAGCTGACAATGAATCCCAAGAATTTCCCGAATGCAACTCCAAATGAGCATTTCGTTGGGTTGAGTTTCATCCCATACTTTCGAAGAATACCAAACATTTCTTCCAAGTTCGTAGTGTTATCGGACGATCGTCTGGACTTAACCAGCATGTCGTTGACGTACACCTCCATCGTTTTCCCAATCTGGTTATAGAACATTCTGTTCACTAACTGTTGATATGTTGCGCCTGCATTCTTCAAATCAAAAGGCATTACCACGTAGCAGTACAATCCCAAATCAGTAATGAAGCTAGTGTGTTCTTGATCTGGAACATGCATAGGAATCTGGTTATATCCTGAATAAGCCTCCATGAAAGAGAAAAGCTCATGACCCGCCGTCGAATCTACATACTGATCAATTCTGGGTAACGGAAAGCTTTCTTTTGGGCAGGCTTTGTTCAAATCTGAAAAATCAATACACGAACGCCACTTCCCATTGGCCTTCTTTACCAAAACTGGATTTAAAATCCAATATGGGTGGGTTGAGTTTCTGATGAATCTGTTACTTCTTAGCCTTTCAACTTCTTCTTTCAAGGCTGCAGACCTCTCTGGGCCCAGCATTCGCCTTTTTTGTTTTACGAGGGGTGTTTTGGGTTAATGTTCAATGAATGACTCATGATTGATGGAGATGTCCCACACATTTCCATGTGGGTCCAAGCAAATACATCCAAGTTATCTTTCAGGAAATTCGTCAGTTCTTTAGCTCGAACTGGATCCAACTGGGATACAATCTTCAGGACCTTCTCTGGGTCGCTATCATCGATTGGTACATCCACAGTCGTTTCGTTGGGAGCTGCCATTCTGCCCCTATTCTCTTTGTCCTCCCTGGGATCTATATCCTCAGACAGTTCTCTGGGAGACTCTCCTATAGTCATTCTCTTTATTTGCTATGACATCTCCTCCCTTGTGGGGGAAGAAGCGTCTTTAACCTCAATATCTTTTCCTTGACGGAGTAGCTTTAGCTCTACAATGTAACCTGCATGCGCAACAACTTGATCTCCTCTGATTATGCCAACACCAGCTTCTATAGAAAACTTCAATAACAAGCACCAGGGGGCTATACAAGCTGTAAAATTCTCTAGGGCCAGTCGGCCCAAGAAGGCATTATAAGGCGATTCAATATCCAAAACTACGAAGGGAAGAATTATCACTCTCTGGCGTTCCCCTTCCCCAAGTGTCACTGGCAATTCTACATATCCCATTGGAGTAGTAGAAGCCCCGTTAAATCCACGGATCCATCCTTCACATGGCTTTAAATCTTTCAATTCAAGGTTCATTAGATCTAATGTCTTTTTGAAAAGAATGTTGACTGAACTCCCGTTATCAACTAAAACTTTAAGGACGGTGCCGGGGCCAATAGGAACTGTGATTACAAATGGATCTTCGGTCGGAGCATGGACTCCAATACTCTCTCGGTTGCGAAAAATGACATCGTCTGACAACATATTTTGTTGTTTTACCGGGACATTGTCCTCAGGGTTGCTGCAATCATCTTCCACGAGATGATGCTTTGCTGCGTTTACGTACTGTTCCATCACCCAAAAACTATGCCCGGCTAGGTGAAGCCCTCCGATCATGGTATTGATAACAAGATCCTTTCCTTTTTGCTGGACAGTTGGCCTGGAAGTAGGTTGATTTTGGTTTTGGTTCGGGGTCTAAATCGCTTGCCCCCTGTCTCTAGGAGTCACCCGGTACTCATCCAACCTCCCTTCTCGGAGCAACCTCTCAACTACGTCTCTCAGATAATGGCATTCATTTGTAGAGTGGCCGTGAGTCTGATGGAAGAGACATAACTTTCCCGTTTCACGTTCGTTCTCCGTCGAATCTCTTGGAGGAGGCCTTTTATGTTGGAGAACGATGTACGAGTCAACGAATATATTCTCCAAAGTATCATTTATTGGCGTATAACTTACGAAAGACCCGGGATGGGTCCTCCTCTAGGAATCGTTCCCCCGATTTCTCTTCCGATTATTGCCATTACTGTTGTTACCATTGTTTCCTGACTGGAGGCTGCCACCCTGGTTTCGGTTTCCAACGTTGACTTCAACCTTTCCCGAGCTGTCACCGGTTTGCTTGATGGTGACATTACTTTGGATTTCCTCCTTATTTGCCTTTTTCATTTCCCGTTAGCATATACCTCTTCCTGACGTAAGCGTACGTTTCCTTTCTCATAAAACAATTCTCAAGTATGAGGTGGTTTTCCGGCCAGGTATCTCCCAAACTCAGTATCTTTATCTACCCCATCAATTAGGGCTGCCACAACGGTTGACTCATGGGGATCCTTCACTTCTGTGGCGGCTAGGTTGAAACGATCCAGATACCCCCTCAAACTCTCACCTGGTCGTTGTTTGACAAGGAACAGGTCAATCACACTTTTCGACCTTTGTGCATAAATGCGGAACTGTTCTACGAACTTTTCACTCAATTCCCTAAAACTAGAAATTGATCTTGCTGGTAAGCAATAAACCATAACAGCGCTACATCCTCCAGGAATATAGGGAATGCTTTGCACTTTACAGTGTCGGAAGCTGCGGTAACGGTCATTGACTAAGAATATCTCATTAAATGTTGGATTGGATCAGATCTACCCGTGTAACGGTTCATTTGAGGCATGTTGAAACTCCTCGGGAATGTTACATCTAGAATGTCGTCAGTAAAAGGGGTGTGGCTACGATCATTTCCCAGTCTTCATTCCTTTGTCCACGGCTATCCGCCAGGATTTGATGGGCCATAGCTGCAATGTTTGCACTGGTCATCGGAGGCTCGAGGTCAGTGCTTCTAGCTCGGTGGAATTCTCCGATCTCTCTTCTAGGAACATCCACGAAGTCCGGAGCTCGGATTGGGCTTCGCTGCCCCGTGTTACTATGAGTATTTGCATGGAGGAGGAGCTGAGGTGGTCTATTATCAACAGGATTATTCACAACTCGAGCTCTAGGAGTTGCGGCATGATTATTCAAGTTGCAGTTTGATGGTCCCTCACCAAGTGTCTCTTCCTCCCATGATGGCAAGGTTCAAAATCTGAGCTCTTCTACGTTTTCAGCCCGCTCATACGGTCGTCGCGGAGGTCTTGGCGATTCCTCCAATGAAAAAGAGTACTCTGGGGTGAGCGGACGGACTGGAGGAGGCGTTCTTTGCCTTACAAGATCATCCAGACGTCTATCCATAGCAGTCAAATTCTGTCGCAGCATGAGGTCTTCCTGCCTTTGAGCAGCTATTTCATCAAACAGCCTATCCCACATTTCAACGAAGCAAGAGAGATCTTCTTCAGTAACTGGAGCAGAGGGGTCATACTGATCATCAACATTTTCCCTTATGCGCAGAGAGCTTGAGCCAGGTCGAACAAAGGGACTAGGATGGGAAGAGCGAGCGATAGGCTCCTTTCCAGGTCGAGTTGCAATTCGGTCATCACCTCGGATCGTGGTGGATCGGTGTCGGTGGCTCACAGCACCCCCTTGGGATCGGGTCGTGGTGACATTGGGAGGGGGGTTCGTGGTGTTCTCGTGGGACCGGCTGAAGACCCCTTCAACTGTTCGATTCGCATCACCCTCCACGGTTCGGTTCACCATTTCCGTTCCGCGATCCGAGGGTCGTTAATGCACGCTCTCTTCAATAGCTTCATTCGCCTGTGAAGCTCGCACTTCCTTGGACTTCTTTCCAACCATGATATCAAGTATTGTAGAAATCTTCAAAAGTCTGAACAGTGAGGTTTCGGGACTGTTTTCTTCGGACTTGAATATCCAAACAATGGAGAAACAATCCAATATCCTGAGTTCAATTCTCAGTGAAAGCACCAAAATGTTAGATCAAAATTTGACTCTAACACCCAATTTTTTCTGATTCGTAGAAAATTATATGACTGAAAAACGAGGAAAAAGCAAAGAACACACAAGGTTGATAGTGGTTCGGCGTTATCGAGCCTACGTCCACTTTATATGCTATTGATTATACTTTGAACACTAGTACAACCGATGATTTCCCTCAAACTCACTCTTACAATTATAATTTCTCTCAGTAATCTCGAAATAAAACTGATAAGAAATAGTGGTATGACAGTAATGGTGGAAATTATCCTTAATACTGTCCAAAGATCCTGAAAAATGACAAACTCTGGGCTATTTATAGCTGATTCTGTCAGGCGGATCGCGGTCACACATGGCACAAATCCTGAGAATATCGGATCAGATCGTAGCTTGAAGAAGAATTGGTCAATATGACAGCTGTGGACAGGTGTCGTGAGATCCATGTATCTCGGATCGTGATAGAATGGGTCAAAGTCTTCACTGCATCTTTAGGAATCGGATCGTAACGAGCTTACAGGGATGGATCGGTTCGTATGGGCTCGTAGCGAACCGATAGGGCGAACCGAATGGGGGCGATCCGACCTGTGGATAGTTGAACGACTATGATCTGACTTTTCGTGAACTAGAGGGATAAGACTTCATATTTTCTTCTTGCGTGTGAACCTTGGTGGGTTGGTCAAAAAGCTAGCCAACAATTATACATTTACACCAAAGAATTTCATATCATATATCCAAAGATAATTTCTATCCAAATTATCTCAATCATATTGAGAAATCCGTATCTTAATTAAAAGATTTATCTAATCTTTGACATTAGATCTGGATAGAAATCCCATCAACCTATCTTCGATATTAATCTCCATATCCAACTCAAACTATAAGCGGAATAACTGTGAACTGCCTTTTAAATTCCTCAATAGTAAGAGTCATCATCTGTCGAATTAATATCAAGCACCCGATGATTTATCTCCAACTATATCCAATTATTTGATATTGAAAAACTCATTTTAATATCAAATAAATCAATTTAAATTCCATAAAACATCTTCATTACTTTTAAATCTTTGACAACACTCCAAAAATCATTTGAAAATGATTACTTATAGTTCAAAAAATAGTTTGAGGGTTAAAAACTTCAATAATAGATTGTTGTCGAAGAAAGCATTACAATCGTGTTTCAAAAATGTTTCGAAAGCGTTACAAAATAGTTATCTTAACTATTTTGATCAAAATATAGTTTGTCTTAGCCAAGCTTAAACTTTACAATTCAAAACACCTATTGATGTTTGGCAATGATTTTACAATTTTTTTCCATATTTTTAAAACATTTAAAATTAGCTGTTTATAGTTATGGTCGACTGTTGCTCTTACAACGACCTTTTTCAAAATGGTTTTAAATATAACATGAAAATTATAACTCGAAATTAAAATCTGTTTTCACTCATTTGAAAGCTCTTGTTGATGGAAATCAAACATTTTTCATTTCACGGAAATCCGATTTGAATTGCAAAAGTTATAGCATTTACAGTTTGTAAATAAAACACATGAATTTGCCATTGTGCAACGGCTCTATTTTGACCGAAATAGAAATTATTCTACAATACTTCAAAATACCCTAGTATACCATTGTATACATATATAAACATTTTAAAATCATTTAAAGTAATTTACATTGACTTTCCAAATTATTTAGGGTTCAAAATTCAACTTTAATTATTTACTTAATAAATTAAATTCCGATTCATTTCTAAATTCAAATAATTTCAAATTAACCATCCCATTCGTCGGATCAGTTAGGGATAGCCAGGGAGAGCAGAAAACTATATTTTCCAAAGCCAAGCCTAGACACTATCCTCTCTGTCATACTATAATGTTGTAGTATTTATTTATTCATTTAAAAAACTTTATCAATATATATGAATTCATACATATGGTCGTTCCCAATTATTAACCTTCAATTTCAATAATGATATTGCTTCTAATTACGAAGGAAATTTGTCGATCACCAACGTGATACCACAATTGTTGTGTCATAGTTTGTGCGAAACAATATCATAAACCATTTAAACATCCATAGCAACCATCATCAACATAATTAAATAAATCAAAATTATGCACAAGCGTTATAACATTAACGTTTTATAGTGTGTGCTCTAAACTACGCATCCATCATCCAACATAACAAACATCAATCATCATTATCCGCTAATAATTCATCACTACATTTGAATTAGTCCAAGTACTAATTAAATATATAAACCGTGGTTAAAGAGTTCTTACCAAACAGCTTTCCAAACATCCTGGTAGGGGAGACTAGTTGAGCGAACCATCAGACAGTATTTCAGCGCACTATCTTCTTCACTAGAATATATATTGTATAATTTATGCTAATCTTTCTCGTTGTATATATTATAAGAGGATGAGTAGAAGAACGACGACGAACTTCGACAAGGGGGTGGTGGAAAAGAAGAAGAAGACTTATGCCATGGATACGATGGCCATAAGCTTTAAGAAGAAGATGAAAAGTAGAAAATGGAGTGGAATGGTAAAAAAAGTGGAGAAAAGACCTCATACAGGAATGGAGGGTTAAGGAGATAATGACACATAAGGCGAAAAGTGTAAGGCACGCATGAAAGTAGGCATGCAAAAATACAAGTGTCCTTACACTTGTCTTAAAGAGGGAAAGTGATCTTTTGGTAGCATTTCCTTTAAAATGCTATGAAAACTAAGGACAACACTTAGTTCTAATGCCACTAATTCATTTTATAGCTTGACGAATCTGATCGAACGACAAATAGTCTTAATAAATCCAAACTTATTAATATCATTCTCATTCGTTAAATTTATGATTCAAATAAAATCTATTATATAACTTATCATAATTATTAAATATTCTTAACCATATATATTCATGTCAAACTCAAACTTAAATTCAATTTGAGTAATCAGAATTCCAATTTAAATTGGTTTTAAATTCCTGATCGTTGCAATTACCCCTATTTTTTAACTACTGTGAAGAGTTGCTTTTTGCAGCACACAATCCAAATGATCCATCATCTTTCATATTTATCGATTAGCTCCTACTATGCTTAAACTACCCATACTTCTCTTAGTACTTCAAAACAAGTTTTTTTTTTAATCCTACCCCAAATTCTCTAAATAGCCCTTACTTCCAACAATTACCCCTATTTTTTAATTACTGTGAAGGGTTGGTTTTTGTAGCATCCAATCCAAACGATTCATCATCTTTCATATTTGTCGATCTACCCCTACTATGCTTAAACTAACCCTACTTCTCTTAATACTTCAAAAAACCCTTCTTTTAAATCCTACCGCTAATTCTCTAAACAACCCTTACTTCCAACAATTACGCCTATTTTTAACTAACGTGAAGGGTTTGTTTTTGCAGCACCCAATACAAACGATTCATCATCTTTCATATTTGTCGATCTGCCCCTACTATGCTTAAACTACCACTACTTCTCTTAATACTTCAAAATGTCCCTTCTTTTTAGTCCTACCCCTAATTCTCTAAATAGCCCTTACATCCAACAATTATCCCTATTTTTAAACAACTATGAATAGTTGGTTTTTGCAGCACCCAATCCAAATTATCCATCATCTTTCATATTTGTCGATCTACCCCTACTATGCTAAAGCTACCCCTACTTTTCTTAATACTTCAAAATAGTTACCCCTATTTTTTAACTACTGTCAAGAGCTGGTTTTTGCAGCAACCAATCCAAACGATTCATCATCTTTCATATTTGTCGATCTACACCTACTGTGCTTAAACAACCCCTACGTCTCTTAATACTTAAAAACAACCATTCTTTTTAATCCTACCCTAATTCTCTAAACAGACCTTCCTACCAATAATTACCCCACTTTATTAACTACACTGAATGGTTGGTTTTTGCAGAGCCCAATAAAAATGATTCATCATCTTTCATATTTGCCGATCTACCCCTACTATGCTTAAACTACCACTCCCTACTTCTCTTAATACTTCAAAATAGTCCTTCTTTTTAAACCTACCCCTAATTTTCTAAATAGCCCTTACTTCCAACAATTACGACTATCTTTTTACTATTGTGAAGGGTTGGTTTTTGTAAAACCCAATCTAAACATTTCATAATCTTTCATATTTGTCGATCTTCCCCTATTATGCTTAAACTACCCCAACTCCTCTTAATACTTCAAAACATCCCTTCTTTTTAATCCTACCCCTAATTCTCTAATTGCCCTTACTTCCAACAATTACGCCTATCTTTTATTACTATGAAGGGTTGGTTTTTGCAGCACCCAATCCAAACGATTCATCATCTTTCATATTTGTCGATCTACCCCTACTATGCATAAACTACCCCAACTTCTTTTAATGCTTCAAAATAGTCCTTATTTTTAATCCTTCCCCTAATTCTCTAAATAGCCCTTACTTTCAAAAATTACCCCAATTTTTTAACTATTTTGAAGGGTTGGTTTTTCAGCACCCAATCCAAACAATTCGCCATCTTTCATATTTGTCGATCTACCCCTACTATGCTTAAACTACCCCTACTTACCTTAATAATTCAAAACAACTCTTCTTTTTTACACTACACCTAATTCTCTAAATATCCATTAATTCCAACAATTACCCCTATTTTTATCTTCTGCGAAGGGTTGGTTTTTGCATCACCCAATCCAAATGAATCATCATCTTTCATATTTGTCGATCCTACCTTAATATGCTTAAACTACCCCTACTTCTCTTAATACTTCAAAAATCCTTTCTTTTTTATCCTACCCGTAATTCTCTAAATAGCCCTTACTTCCGTTGTAAAGGATAGGTTTTTGCAGCACCCAATCCAAATGATTCATCATCTTTCATACTTGTCGATCTACCCCTACTGTGCTTAAACTACCTCGACTTTTCTTAGTACTTCAAAACAACAATTCTTTTTAATCCTATCCCTAATTCTCTAAATTGATCTTCCTTCCAAAAATTACGCTTTTTTTTTGAATTCTGTGATGGGATGGTTTTTGCAGCACCCAATCCAAACTATTCGTAATCTTTCATATTTGTCGATCTACCCCGACTATACTTAAACTAACCATACTTCTCTTAATACTTCAAAACGGTCCTTCTTTTAATCCTACACATAATTCGCAAAATAGGCCTTACTTCCAACAATTAGGCCTATCTTTTTACTACCGTGAAGAGTTAGTTTTTGCAACACCCAATCCAAACGATTCATAGTCTTTCATATTTGTCGATCTACCCCTACTTTGTTGAAACTACCCAGACTTCTCTTAATACTTCAAAACAGTCCTTCTTTTAAATCCTACCCGTAATTCTCTAAATATCCCTTCGAACAATCACCCCTATTTTTAACTGTTGTGAAGGATTGGTTTTTGCAGCAACCAATCTAAATGATTCATCATCTTTCATATTTGTCGATCTTCCCATACTATGCTTAAACTACCCCTAATTGTCTTAATTCTTCAAAACAGCTATTCTTTATAATCCTACCCCAAATTCTCTAAATAGCCATTACTTCCAACAATTACCCCTATTTTTTAACTTCTGTGAAGGGCTGGTTTTTGCAGCACCCAATCCAAATGATTCATCATCTTTCACATTTATCGATCTACCCCTACTACGCCTAAACTACCCCCACTTCTCTTAATACTTCAAAACAACCATTCTTTTTAATCTTGCTCTAATTCTCTAAATAGCCCATCCTTCCAACAATTACATTTATTTTTTTAACTACGTTGAAGGGTTGGTTTTTGCAGCACCTAATCCAAACGATTCATCATCTTTCATATTTGTCGAATTACACCTACTATGCTTGAACTCTTCAAAATAGTCCTTCTTTTTAATCCTACCCCAATTCTCTAAATAGCCCTTAATTCGAACAAATACCCCTATTTTTTGTCTTCTATGAAGGGTTGGTTTTTGCAGCACCCAATCCAAATGATTCATCATTTTTCATATTTGTGGATCTACCCCTACTATGCTTGAACTACCCCTACTTCTCTTAATAATTCTAAACAGTTACCCCTATTCTTTAACAACTGTGAAGGATTGGTTTTTGCAGCACCCAATCCAAATGATTCATCATCTTTCATATTTGTCGATCTACCCCAACTATGATTAAACTACCTTTACTTCTCTTAATACTTCCAAAATACCGTCTTTTTAATTCTACCCCTATTTCTATAAATAGCCCTTACTTCCAATGTAAAGGATTGGTTTTTGCAGCACGCTATCCAAACGATTCATCATCTTTCATATTTGTCGATCTACCTCTACTATGCTTAAACTACCCCTACTTCTCTTAATACTTCAAAACAACTGTTCTTTTTAATCCTATCCCTAATTCTCTAATTTGCCCTTCCTTCCAAGAATTACCCCTATTTTTTAAATTCTGTGATGGATTGGTTTTTGCAGTGTCCAATCCAAAAGATTCATATTCTTTCATATTTGTCGATTTATCTGTAATATACATAAACAACCCATACTTCTCTGTATACTTCAAAAAAACCCTTCTTTTTAATCCTGCCCCTAATTCTCTAAATAGCCCATCCTTCCAACAATTACATTTCTTTTTTAACTACTATGAAGTGTTGGTTTTTGCAGCACCTAATCAAACGATTCATAATCTTTCATATTTTTCGATCTACCCCTACCATGCTTAAATTACCCATACTTCTCTTAATACTTCAAAATAGTCCTTCTTCTTAATTCTACCCCTAATTCTCTAAATAGCTTTTGATTCCAACAATTACCCCTATTTTTTATCTTCTGTGAAGGGTTGGTTTTTGCAGCAACCAATCCAAATGATTCATCATCTTTCATACTTGTCGATCTACCCCCAATATGCTTAAACTACCCCTACTTCTCTTAATACTTCAAAAATCCCTTCTTTTTAATCCTACCACAAATTCTCTAAATTGCCCTTACTTCCAATGGGAAGGATTGGTTTTTGCAACACCCAATCCAAACGATTCATCATCTTTCATATTTGTCGATCTACACCTGCTATGCATAAACTACCCCTGCTTCTCTTAATACTTCAAAATAACTATTCTTTTTAATCCTATCCCTAATTCTCTAAATTGCCATTCCTTCAAACAATTACCCCTATTCTTTAAATTCTGTGATGGGTTGGTTTTTGCAGCACCCAATCCAAACGGTTCATATTCTTTCATATTTGTCGATCTACCCCCACTATACTTAAACTACCCAAACTTCTCTTAATACTTCAGAACGGTCCTTCTTTAAATCCTACACCTAATTCTCTAAATAGGCCTTACTTCCAACAATTAGGGCTATTATTTTACTACTGTGAAGAGTGGGTTTTTGCAAAACACAGTCCAAAGGATTCATCATCTTTCATACTTGTCGATCTACCCTCACTATGCTTAATCCACCCATACTTCTCTTAATACTTCAAAATAGTCCTTCTTTTTAATCCTACCCCTAATTCTCTAAATAGCCCTTAATTCCAACAATTACCCCTATTTTTTGTCTTCTGTGAAGGGTTGGTTTTTGCAGGACCTAATCCAAATGATTCATCATTTTTCATATTTGTCGATCTACCCCCACTATGATTAAACTACCACTACTTCTCTTAATACTTCCAAAATACCTTCCTTTTAATCCTACCCCTATTTCTCTAAATAGCCCATACATCCATGTAAAGGATTGGTTTTTGCAGCACCCAATCCAAACGATTCATCATCTTTCATATTTGTCGATCTATCCCTACTATGCTTAAACTAACCCTACTTCTCTTAATACTTCAAAACAACTATTCTTTTTAATCCTATCCCAAATTCTATAATTTGCCTTTCCTTCCAAGAATTACCCCTATTTTTTAATTTCTGTGATGGGTTGGATTTTGCAGCGCCCAATCCAAAAGATTCAAAATCTTTCATATTTGTCGATTTACCTGTACTATACTTAAACTACCAATACTTCTCTTAATACTTCAAAACAACCCTTCTTTTTATTCCTGCCCCTAATTCTATAAATATCCCATCCTTCCAACAATTACATTTATTTTTTAACTACTATGAAGGGTTGGTTTTTGTAGCACCTAATCAAACGATTCATCATCTTTCATATTTGTCGATCTACCCCTACTATGGTTAAACTACCCATACTTCTCTTAATACTTCAAAATAGTCCTTCTTTTTAACTCTACCCCTAATTCTCTAAATTGCTTTTGATTCCAACAATTACCCCTATTTTTTATCTTCTGTGAAGAATTAGTTTTTGCAGCACCCAATCCAAATGATTCATCATCTTTCATACTTGTCGATCTACCCCCACTATGCTTAAACTACCCCTACTTCTCTTAATACTTCAGAAATCCCTTCTTTTTAATCCTACCACTAATTCTCTGAATAGCCCTTACTTCCAATGTGAAGGATTGGTTTTTGCAACACCCAATCCAAACGATTCATCATGTTTCATATTTGTCGATCTATACCGATTATGCTTAAACTACCCCTACTTCTCTTCACTACAAAAAAAACATTATATTAAAACTTTAATTTTACAACTGTGCGGAAAGAACAGTTGTAATAAATGCTTTTTTACAACTGTGCAAAAAGCACTGTTGTAATAACGGTTTTTTACAACTATCATCTCTCTAAAGTTGTAAAAAACATATATATCACAACTTTTCATTTTATTAGTTGTAATAGATGCCTACTACAAACTTCATGTTTATAATATCTATATTTAATAACTAATCTATTAAATAATAGTAAAGCAGAAGAATTTCTAGCTCTCTCCTTGATTCTCTCAATTTTCTCAGTTTCCCTTAATTATCTCAATTCTCTCAATTCTCCTTAAAACTCTAAACCTTAATTATCTCAATTCTCTCAATTCTCCTTAAAACTCTAAATATGCTTTTATTAAATCAAAATAATACAACAATTTAAATCTATTAAATAATATAAAGCAGAACTTTTTAAATCTACCCCTGATTTTAGCAGTTTTAGTTTTCTCATTCATCCTTAATTCTCTATGTTATTTTATTTTTAATTTAGGTAACCATTTCACATCTATTTACTGTTTGTCTTACATTTTTTTCCCACTTCCTAAAAAGTCCATTTTCCAAATTTTAACTAGCACTAGCTATAAGGATACTTATGTCTTTTGTGTACCATTTGTTCCTCCTTAATCCACGTTCCACTAACCCGCCCACGTTTTCTATGATTACCGCTTTCTACTTTCTTCACAATTAACTTTCTCTTCCCCCAATTACTAAAAAAACAAGTTACCTAGACGGGGAATCGATCAAAAGAGAATAAAATACATATGTGAATGAGTTCCGAGGTCAAGATCTACAGCAGTTTCAACCAAAAGCCATCTTCCCCATTCTTCCTCTTACAGTCACTTAGGCATTTCCATCTCAGTGTTGATTGTCGAGAAGAGCTTTCAAAGTGGTTCTAGCACGCTACACATTTTGCCGAAACTTTCTGCTCGAATGTGAGTCATTTATTGATTTGCCAACTTTAATTTTGCAATTTCCTTTACCGTTCCATGTAAACTGTTATTTTGTTTATAGTTAAAATTTTGATTTTATAAGCTATTTGCTACAAAATGAATTTATAAATGACTGAACATGCATTTTGAAGTTTAAACTTAGGGTATAATTTACTGTAAATCTGAAAGAAAAGGAAAGGGACATTCTAATTGCTTAATATTGTAAGTAAAATTTCTAGCTTCATTCATTCTTTTATTTTTCCATAAAGTTTATATTTATTCTCACATAATTTTTTGTTTGTTTTGATTTGCATATTGCTGTAGGGTCTTCATGGGATTTATGTGGAAACGAGTACCAAAAATTTACTATTATAGTATAGATATATCAGTTATGAACAACTTCATATATTTTATCTTTTCAATCTTGATTCGGTGTAATTTTATTAATATGTATAGTCATGTAGGAAAAAAATTCTCAGTTGTTTTATTTTATTTCGGACCATTAATGATTGCTTGATTTGAGCACATCACTTATTTATGCTTAACTTTTACAGATTCAACTTTAGTGTTTCAAACCGAACCATTATTATTTCTCTTTATTTACTTTGTTGTTCTGAGCTTGATTTTCCACATTATTTCATTTCAGTACTGATACTCTATGTTGGTTGCAACATTTGGGTCGGATGATAGCTTTACTGCCAAACTGGGATTATAACCAGGTAGTTGAAAATTAGCTATTTGTTTTGGTTATATGGTTATAATATGCGGTTAAATGAGTATTTGTATTTTGTTTTGAACATGCAGTTTTGATATTAGAGTTCAGCAATTGCGGTTCTTTTTTCTATTGATCTTTATTTTATGTCGTTTTAGTTTTCTATAATAGCACTTTTATACAAGGTTGAAATCCTTGAAGCACGAACATCAAATACATTTTAGAATGTGATTGAAGTGAGATGCAGCGCATAAGATACGTACAATTGTCTGTTTCCTTTCCTTTTTCCCAAAGGTCTGATGTCTCTCTAATTGTCTAATATCTACAAACGACAAGATCGTATTCATTTGCATATATGTTCTTATTACCATTACAGTTAGAAAAAATATAATTTGATCATTTTGACATAAAAGAAGAGACCATATTTCGGCTAATCAGACTTTTCAGGTAGTTTAATATTTGAAATTTTCTAACATTACAGTTTGTATACAATGTTCAACTCATATATCTAAGTTTTTCTTACCTATGCATGAGTCTAATCCTAAGTTTGACATTGTTGTTGTTATGTTGATTAAAATGTTTTAAGGGTTGTTCTGTATTTTCCAATTTCCATAAAGTATACAACAAGAGGTTACGACTTGGTTTCTTGATTTAACAATATTAAATGGTATGCATGCATTAAAAGGTGGTTATGGTGACATTTTCCTTTATGCTTATAACTGTAGGCTGCAAACCCACACTCTTCAGCTTTGTGCATTCTCAACTCTCATTTTCCTTTTCCAGACTTGAAATTTCAAACGTAGACTAAAGTTTTATGGTTGTTTAATAGTAGTATAGTTAAAAAAAAAAAAAATCCAAAATAGGTTTAAACCTTTGGGACAATTAATGGACTAGGAAGAAATGAGCGTTGAATCCCTGGAAGCGTTCCAACTTATGCAGGACATTTACCATGAGAAGAAGGCGTACAAAAGGTTGAGAAAGGTAGCAGGATAAATGAAAGCTTTGAGTAGCAAGGAGGATGATTGCCAAGATGTGAAGATGAGCAAATCGAGAAAAATCAATGAACGACCGAAAATAGGAAAGAGAAAAGAGATTATCAGAAGAAAAATGCCTGGATGGTAACTTATAGTCTGTGAGTTAATTTTTGTCTAATTGAATTAGTTTTTTGCATGAACTAAAGTCTATTGTAAAATTAATTTTACATAGCCTTTAACTAAGTAACAAAGCTAATATTATTTTATTTTGCAAGCTCTCCTTTTACATTCAGTACAATATGCTATAAGACATCTACAATTACCATTTTACCTTCTTTTATTTAAAATTTTGTTAATGACAAAACCGTACACATTTTGACATATGTTCTTATTACCATTACAATCAGAAGGTTCATAGTTTGATCATTTTGACATAAAAGAAGAGACCATGTTTTCGCACATGATTATGTTTTGTTTATGCCGTACTTTATCCCCAACCGTTTGCAAAACTGGAAGTTGTAATGATTGTTGATGACAGTTTGGTCATTCCATAATTTTATGTTACAACTACTAAAAGTACATTCCGCTAATATAATGCCAAATTTTGATCATTGAATGAGTAAACCTGGTACCCAAGTAAATGGAAATAATTTTTAATCAACTTAATTGATTTATTTGTGAATATAATTAAACACAATTTACCAATCATTTATTTTATTTCAC
Organism: Allium sativum; assembly: GCA_030737875.1. Classification (NCBI taxonomy): domain Eukaryota; kingdom Viridiplantae; phylum Streptophyta; class Magnoliopsida; order Asparagales; family Amaryllidaceae; genus Allium; species Allium sativum. The sequence continues at coordinate 44,822 of JASFAX010002262.1, forward strand.
TTCTACACAAATGAATTTTGTTCATGCGAGTTGGAGCAAAGGTGATGTAGTTCTATTTCTAGATGCTTAGAATTTTTGGATTTTGATAAATTATATATAGGAGCATTTGTTTGGCAAAATGGGTTCAGTCTCCATGTGCCGACTAATGATGGTGGCGGCGAAAAAGAGAGTTTGTTTTAGTTAGAATTTTGAACTTTAAACGAAAAGGAAACATATAAGAATGATGCTTCAGATTGGGCATGCTTCAATACTAACACGGTAAATTTCAAGGATAGCTTTCCTGAAGGATTAATAAATCCTAGCGCCTATACATTTAGTGAGCTTTTTCATATGCATTTTGTATTATGATATTAGAAGTCTTAATTTTCTAAATATTTCATGAGAGTATATCAAACTGATTTAATATTCCAATGATGTTACAAACATATAGTGTATGGATGTAATGATAGCACGGAATAAGTATACGAATGTGTCAAGCAAGTTGCCTTCCAATTATTAGGGGTTTAAACTATAAGTAACTTTTAACAATGCTTTATTTATACTGTTTGATGATATCTCTGTCTCTAAGTTAAATTATATTAACCCAAATTTCTTTTTAAACAACTGGGTTGAGATGGCAGAAAGTGTGTTGATATAAATGAAATCCTATCGGGAAGACTCTAGAGGTGAAACCCATTATTCCTTTATCCGTTGATGCTTGGCTAAATTAAAAATAGAGAACATGTAATATGTTTCATTATTACTACCCAAAAATGTTATCGCTTGCATTGCAGTCCTTTCAACGTCCATTCGTTGGGTCTTTGCGGTCATATGTGGTATCATGTTTGGTTGTAATACTAATAATCATAATCTGTTGCATCAATCCTTAGAGAACATTTGTCATAATGTTAAATGAAAGCATGTTCAACAATTGTATAAGTTGGAATTATTTTGTTAAGTATAGTGACCATGGTTTTTTTACATGTGTCAAGGTTTCATATCAATCCAAATAAGTTGAGCAGCCTATCTTAGCGTTATAAATGCTAGCAAAGTGGTTTTGTATTTATGTTTTTGTGGGTTACAATCTTCAGATTCAAAACTTAGAGGACCTCACTTTGACCGATATAGTGGTTTTCTCTTATATATTATTACTTTGTATTTTTTTGTATATATATTTTTTGTCTAAAATAGTGAAATGATTTTTTCTAATGGTAATGTTTGACAGAATATTAGTCGAATCCTTAAAACTATATTTTTCTCACATGGATGAAGATGAGTTATTGGATAATTATTGTAGAGATAGAAGTGTTGTGATATTTTAAAATTAAACTAATAGCTTTTTTTGCATCGATGGCAAGCGCTATAAAAGTTGGCTATTCCGTTCTTCATCCAAATTATTATGATTTTCTCCAATTTGATCGAGTTTTACAGATTTTTTTTTCATATGCAAATAACACTGATGTCATTTCAAGTATAGCTCAGTTTTGATCAACTCAATATTGAATTGGTCAAATCGAACTGTTGTCATTTCAAATGACGTTAGTTTAATATTCTTTTTCAATTTACGTGACGACTAAAAAGTAACAATAACGAATAATGGAATGCATTGACGTCATTTCGAATGGTGTCAATGCATATTTTTTTTCAACATTTACATTGACTACATTTCAGATACAGTCAGTATAAATTCTAAAAAATAAATAAATACCGATGTCATTTTGAATGATGTTAGTGTGTGTTGGTCAATTCAACGTTGAGTTGGTCAAAATTGAGCAACATTTGTAATTTATTTTGATATTGGGTTATTTGCTCAATAAGTTAGTAAAGATGGACTAAATTAACAAAAAAAATACAATTTATTAATGATCACTCTTA
>JASFAX010002263.1:0-46664 GCA_030737875.1 Allium sativum
CATGATGGTGTTCTTTTGCTACCTTACTCCAGCTCATCTGCTTTGAGAAATATATGGAGAGAGATTATTGTTAACTTTGGTTTTGCAAGTAGTAAAGAGACTCAATAGTGTGGTAAAGATCATTCTATTAAACATGTGTACAATTTGATGCTATCACATAGACAAGTGTTTCCATGGCATAAAAGAATATGGAATTGTGGAATCTCTGCTAAGGAAAATCTCCTACTTTGGAAGATTATGGCAAATGTAATTAATTCAAAGAGTAAGCTTTTTCATAACGACGTTATTCCTGATGATGTATGTGTATTACGCAAGTCGCATGCTGAGACAAATGATCACATCTTTTTTGAGTGTCCACTTGTTCATGTTATTTGGTCTAGACTGCTTGCTGCTGATGGTTTTCATAAGCCTTCTATATCTAGGAGATTTGAATGGTATAACATTTATAAAGCCACCAGGTGGAAGATCAGAAGGACATGCTAATTGTCGAAGCTTACGAAAAAGTTTATGTATGAAATTTGGATTGAAAGGAACAATCGTATTTTTAGTGGTCAGATGAGGAATGCTGATCAGCTATGCACGATTATTCTCAGCAAGTTTGCAAAGTTTGTCAGATTATCTTCGTGATTCCCTTTTGTTAATGTATATCACATTATAGTTTTCTTTCTTTTCGAATAATGCTTTAGGATGTAAAGCTTCGTGTGTATTCTTTGTACATGTACTGTGAATAATAAAATTTCCTTTTGCCTTTCCAGAAAAAACATGATAAAATAAAGAGGAAAAGTTTAGGAGAATCCAAGAGAATAAATACAAGCTCAATCTACAATTCTAAGGTAAGAAAAACTATTTGAGTATAAGTATTCATTTCATATTTTGAAAAAAAGCTGTGAAATTTAAGAATGAATGATTGGTCTTGAACCCCTAAAAATGACATTTGGTATTTTGACCATAACTTCCACAATTCTTGATGAAATTTCGATTTCTTTACCAATATGGAAAGGAAGCTAATTAAAAGGCCTACAACTCTCATTTCGGCCACCTTTTCTAATTCGATCATTTGTATACCTGAAAACTGAGTGCAAAGTCAGGTAAAAATCTGCCTAAAATGGACATGTTAAAAACGTCTTGTATTGTTGAATTATATATATTAAATTGTTAAATTATTTTAAGGTTTTGTTTTCAAGATAATTAAGTAGAGTAGGAAAGTTTCTTACTGTAGAAAATATAGAGTCAAAAACTATATTTATCATAGAGAAATACAACCAAACATTTTGCTTGTAAGCTTTACGTGGTACGCCTTATATACCGCTTTTAGGCAACCCTCTCAACAACTAAGAGATCCGTTCGAGGAACACTGAGATCATAAGGGGACTCGAGCAGGATACCATGAGACAAAAGATCCGTATTTACAGAAAAAATATTCGGTTATTGGGGAACAATTAATAGAAGTCAATGGAACAATTACAAGGATATTTAGAAAAGGGTAGATCTTGGCAACAATATTTCCTATATCTGTTACTCTTTCAGGAGTATATTTATGCACTTGCTCATAATCATGGTTTAAATGGTTTGATTTTTTATGAACCCATAGAAATTTTTGGTTTTGATAATAAATCTAGTTTATCACTTGTAAAACATTTAATTACTCGAATCTGTCAAAAGAAAATCTTGTCAAAAATCTTAATTTCAGAACTTTCGTAGCTTTCTGAAATGCTATCTTTTCTCTGAATTATTTATGAAGCACTGTACCAAGGCCAGAACTTTTTACAACATTTTTGAAACATTGTCTTTTCTCCGAATTATTTATAAAGTACTTTAACGAGGCCAGAATTTTTCACAGCCCAGAAACGCTGTAATATCTGTTTTGAGTCTTATAAACTACACAGAATTTTTCATAGTGCACCTGGAACGCTGTAATAGCTGTTTTGAGTCTAAAACTATTATCGACTACCTAGAACTTTTCACAGTGCAACAGAAATGATGTAATAACTTTTTGAGTATAAAACAATGGTAAAGTAGGCCAAATCCTCTCAAATTTGGACTCGAGCTCCCTCATCGTATCATAAACAAATTGTCAATCATAAACAAATTGTCAAAAGTGGATATGTTAAATCAAAGTAAAAGAGAGTTAAAATGTGTCAAAATGGAGAACAAAGAAGGTTGATGTGAGTCTTGCAAATTTCGATGATTCTAAAAGGACATTTGATTGCTTTGGGGTGATGGTAAGTATTGTGTTATGTTCTACAAAACATTTTCATGAATATAGCAAGGAGTATTGTGTGTATGCTCATCAGCTAAACAATTACTTATTTGTTAAACTTGTGTTTTAATTTGATGTTGCACATGACTTCAACATACTATATTAACTACAATCTTTGCTTTGGTAAGTAAACGACACATACGGTGAATGATTAAGGACCTTGATGGCTTAGTATGACTTGCATAAAGTCCTAAAATCAAGAACATAAGGATGAGTATGAGACTGGGACAAACATAGAATACTTACGGTTTGGTAGCTATAATTGCATTATCAAAATGCATTACTTTGATAAATATTTTATGTAAAACAATATTTTCAAGTATTTCTTTTCTTGGTGATTAGTTTGCAGTTATAATCTATTTTCTTGGTATTTAATATAGAAAATATTTATCTTTGGAAGCAAGTTCTACAAGAAATATATAGATATCTTTCCAAACGAGTATTTGCTGAGTATTTTACCCTTACTTGATATAAAGAAATTTTTTGGAAGTAAATATTGATTTTGAATGTTTTGTGTAAAGATGAACTACGTTGACTTGATCTTGTATCTTATTGCTTAACCAATTAGATAAAGGTACGTAGGTAGTCACAAGTGGTAGTGATGCAACAGCTTTATTAATATATTTTTTGTTTATTACTTATTATTACATCTTCTGTTAGTTCATCTCTAATGTTTATCACTTAATTCATACTGACGTATTTATCGAGTGTGCAGGAATGAATATCGATGTCCATCATGTCAGAGTTGTATAATTGTAGATTATGCTATTTGCATTTAATTTGTATTCAAGCATAGCTAGTGAATTAGATGAAAAAATCTAATAAGTAGTATTTATTAAAATTATATCCTATGCATTTAGTGGTGTTGTTTATCTATTCAAATAAAGTGGCAGTTGTCATTGATTGTTAGGATGGAAGGATTTTTGATAATTTTGACTGGTCTGAAATTTTCGAGGTGTTACATTAACATAACATTGTTTCCGATCACTTTCTAGGCAAGCATCTAGCTTTCAACAAGATGAATACGATGATGCATTTGGTTCTCTATCAAAAGCATCAAGTAAAACAATGGATGTGGTATCACGTGCTGACCTTATACCTCCTTCGACTCCCTTCGTAGGCGTTAAATCCAACATGGATTATCCCTATGGGGAACAAAATGGTAGAAATAATAATCATTGCAAGAAAACAAGGCCAAGAATTCATATAGCAATCAACTTGTTTAATAAGTTAAAGCTTATGTTGGTAACTACCCCTTTCGGCTTTGCTAAAGGGTATTGAGGTGATAGCCTCTTACTCTTTAAAATCATAGTTTGGAGCCAAACCCCTTTCAATTCCATTAAAAGGAATTGAGGTCATAAACCTTATATAAAATAAGGTTAAGCAAGACAAGACCCTTTGATACTATTGATAGGCCATCATAAACTAAAGTTAGGAGAACTGGCCATTTGACACTGTTGGAAGGCCCTAGGGAGATAACATCTAGTCATTATAAAATTTAGTTCTAAAACAAAACTTCTTTTACTTTGTCGTATGACACTAGGGTAATAACCCTTTATCTTTTATAAATTAAACTTTTGGATAAGCCCTTCAACACTATTGAGAGGTGTGGAGAAATGGCCTCTTAGTTAAAATTAGGTTTCAAATGGGATCTTTTTTACTATACTTAAAAGGAACTAAGATGAGAAGCCTCTATAATTTATAAAACAAATTTTAAAGGAGTATTAAGGCGGAAGCCTCAAAGCTTTCATAAAACATAGAAAGTTCTTTCGACTACGTCAAAAGGGTCAGGAGACAATAACCTCGAACCTTTAAAACAATAGAGGCAACAACCGCTATATTATATGCTTTCGAAATCCTATCGACTCGTTACAATGGAAAAAAACATGTACGAAGGCGATAGGCTCAAGTGGAGTGGGTAGTTTTTAAAACATATGCCATTGAACAAGACCAAGTCGAAAAGGTGGAGGCGGAAGCCTAAATGCTTAGTAGAACATACTAGTGGTATTATGTACATTCGGAGCTTGGTGGAAGAGGAATGTGCTTCCGACCGTATTCTAAGGATGCTTCCGACTTAGGGCGGTGCAACTATCAGTAATTTAAAAATAAAACTGGTTTATTTTCTTAAAAAGTAATGCTTTTTTACTAGATTCGCTACATTTCTTGAAATATTATTATCTTATAAAAAAGTAGGAATGAAAAAATTACAGTCTTTTCAGAAATTATATGTCCAAAACAATGAAATTTAAATAATGTTAATTTTTCAAATTAACATGTTAATTACCCTAAGTCTAGCCAACTTAGGAAACTTATATAAGTTAATCTAAGCATGGAAAAAAAAATCCAACAAATCACAAAATTTAAAATATATTCTCCTCTATCATTTGTATAAATTTCAAGTCTAAATTCATTAACTAATCCTCTATAACAACCCGGGGAAATTTGACACCCGAATTTTGATAATAACACCTAATACCATATTACTTGCCAAAACTCAAGTATCGAAAACACTAGATAATTAATAGAAAGAAATTAGAGGGTGATATAAGGAAGAAACATTAGAATAGAAGAAGAAGAAGAAGGAAAAAACTAACAACACAACACAGAGTCTCACATTGCAGCGGAATAAAATATAATATAGAAATAAATCTTTATTGAGAGCATGAAATAAATACTTACAATTGTCAGAGTACAACTTACAGTCAACACATCTAAATAATTATAATAATCTATCCTCATATACAACATACTGCGGAACAAATAATAATACGCCCGAATTCCTCCAGCCTGTCTTCTGAAGTCCGTAACATCCTAACTAAAACCAGTAAAACTCGATATGACCCGAGCATTTGCAAACGCTAGGATCACTCTGGTGAACCAAAGTGACAAAATTCACTAAGTTTATAGGTATCATCCAACTTAGTTTTAAAGTCAAAAAAAAAAATCAAAAGAAAAGGATAATCGTAAGACCAGTCGACACATAAACACAGATGGTTTTTACCTTAGGATAACCCAAAACATTTCGAAATCATATTTATTCTGATATTATAACAGTGTCTAAATAAAATAAATAACTATCTAGTAAAATGCTTGCATCTCGTGCTCAACATGCACAACATAAAATCCAAAATTATATGGCTCTTATTGGAGATTGAATTCCGACAATGATAAGATATGGAACCACCTTCCGATAGTGTATCTCTAGAGAGGAATACACTGGATTCAATAAGAACATTTTGCAACCTGGTCGTGCATGACCGACCACTCATTTCGCTTGAGTATATCAAATGTATATCACTAATGGTTGGGATTAACAACTGTTTCTGGAAAGGGGCAACGTCGAAAGAATAAAGAAGCAAATTTTTTTTTCTAGATAGGTGATAATACACCCTAATGAGAGCGACCCACATAGCCATGTTGCCTTCCCGATTTTTGTCATTTCCTAGTTGATGAGGCTTGAGGTTACTATTACCTTTTAGAACGCATCATGTCTTCATTCACTTTGAATGCCACATCGTCAGATCCTCCAAAAATCACTAATTGATTTTCACAAAAATAATCTAGTTGTTAAGCTAAGAGAAGTGCCCTACTCCGCCGCCAACTTGGTACATTTGAAGAAATCAACATACGTAACCCCTTTGGAAACACTCTGTCAGACATCCATCCATACAAGTTGTCCTAGGACTGGACAAACAGAAGGCACCCTCCTAATACATCCTAGGAATCATCCAATGGATCGGTAGCGAGTAGCCCTTGCAAATCCGTAGATTTCATCCACGACAAAATTACCATCAAAAACCTCTAGTTGCAAATTAGAGAAATTTATCATGTAGCCCTTCCGCTTATGAATATCCATGGTTTTAATTTCTCAATCTTCAAACTGCATCGTCCATGATTTCGTATTCATTGGTTCAGAATGGTTTTCAAATATAAATTTGATCTCGATCTTTCCGTACCAACAATCATATAGGTCAGATTTGATATTGGTTATTTAACTACCAAATAAACAACTACGAAAATAAAATGAGTTCATTGATTCAGTACTAAACATTACTTGGCCTCTTTGATTAAACTAATTTATGAATGGTTAATTCAACTTCTAAATCTTTCAATATATATAAGCACAGTGTTTCTTCTTATTTTAATATAAGAGTATTTTCAAAACTATTTAAATACTTCAGAATTAAATCATATATATATTCCTGACTTTGAACTCTACAGATTTCACATATAACAACGCTACGAAATTTCCTTTGGTTCCATCACTTGAGAATAATAACTAACACTTATCCCCTTGGAATAAACATATTCAGACTTATCTCAATAATTTCTTTGCTCTCGAAAATATCGTTATATTTTTACAAAATCCCCCATTATTTTTGTTACTTTGGAAACATCATTTTATATCATCGATTCCTTTTTACAGTTGGAAACTTTCCTATTTATTGTTCATGCATTTCTATACTTCAACATTCATTAATCCCCGACCGTAAATTGGTAAGAGAATAATGTCGTATGGATTAACCCCGAAGACCGAAATCAACATCAGTTTAATACTCAGAAAATCAGTTAACTCAACCAATCTCCAGTTAGGTTCCAATTCTTTAATTTATTATCTTAACTCCTTATAAACCCATGTTATTCCACTTCTAAACCATTCAATCCGTTTTCCACTTTGAAAATCATGTTTCAATTCCATTTATTTCACTTAATTCATTATTAAGTAATGCTAATTTAAAATCAACGTTTTGACTTCACACCCCTTTTATAAACCTTATTTATTTATAAAACGCAAGTTTAATATAAAACCCCATTTTATCTCGATTTCTTTTTACTTAATTCAAATGTTAAGTAAACATTTATTTTAAGCTATCATATTCGCTTAAAATCTCTTTTATAACATTGTTATGAAAACTCGGGTTTAATAAAAATCCTATTCATAAATTCCTATCAAAATTACTAAATTTCATTTCAACTTCGATTATTTACTTAAATGAATTGTATTTCAGAAAAGTAATCACTAAAATTATTATTAACTAAATTAATAATTTACTTCCTCAAACTGAAAATAAATATTAAAATTCTTTTTAAATTCTTATTAAAATTAAAAATAATATTCATTGAACTATTTCATTAGGTTAATTAATAACAAACTAATTTAATAATCAACTGCAGTTAGAACGGTCGACTAAGTCAACTCAAAACATGGTTATTTCGTTAACCAATTCCAGTTAGTTCTTCCTTTAAATTAATCAATAATATAACTAATTTAAATAACTCTGTTTAATTGTTTCTTAGAAACAATTAATCCAACTGTTAAATGTTACGTTAATTTCTAATCATTTTCTTACAAATATTATTAACATAAGCATTTTCTTTATAAAATCATTTGATAATTACTTATAAAGTTAAATAATAATTAATAAATTTTTATTTCCTTTTAATAAACTTTTACTCAAAATCTATCTTCAGTTATAAAATAAATTTTATAACTTCATTTATGTCAATTTACTTTACAATAAATCAACATTTGTTTTATTCTACGGCCATTCACTACAATTTACTCAACCAATACTTTCCATTGGTTAAAATAAAAAGATGTTGAATTATGATTCAACAATCAACAATCAAATCAATTATTCAATCATATTGGTTAAACAATCCATATAATTATAATATGAAAATAAACCATAAATTTGAGCAATCCAATTAGATCCCTCCAACCTATTTTTCCCTACATCCAAATATGTTACCTCAAATAAAACCATTCAATTCAATATTTACATATAAGTTCAATAATCATTCAATAATAGCGATTCAAGCATCCAATTATTATTTTTATATGTTTATATTATTATAAACGTGACTAACAAGGTAAGTTGCCTCAATTGATTACAATCGTTAAAAATTACGATTGAATTAAATTAAATTAAATTAAAAGAACGTTTATTTTAATCAGTTCATTAAATATAAATAAATATATATAGTAATCATCCAACAATAAACAAACATAACACACAAATATTAAACCCGACTTATATAAAATATAAGTGGAATAAAACTGAGTGAGTTATACTCACCTTGATTACATTTGTCGTTAAAACGGTTGGTTTCAGTTAATTAAACAAGTGTTTAATTTAACTGAAATTTTCAAATGATTCCAAATGTGTCCAAACCAGCTCCATAATTGTGTGCTTGTCGATACGGTTCCAACGTGACTGGTTTTGTCGAATTATTACGTATTATCTATGCCACGTCATCTTCTATTTCTCTCCACCCTCACTATTTCTATACTTTCTCCTGCCTTTTTTTCTTCATTAATTCACATCCATTTTCTACAATATTTTCTTCCCCATGCCTACTCGTTTTTGCCCAACCTTTTTTCTTTCTACCCATTCTCTGTTACTTCGAACAGACTTCACCACGTCCACACTACTTTGTTCCAAAAGAATTCCAACCTACTGCTTCATCTTCATATTCGAACCCACACCACGCCTTCTATTCAAGAACATATGACATCCTTCCAAACAAAATGGCCCGACCTTTCTCCTGTTCACACTGAATCCCACACACACATGAAGACAACACCTGCCTCGCCAAACACAGATTGCCGGAGCACCATCCAAGACAACAAGAACGTGTGCCATCACCTCCTTGTACTTCGACCCTATCCCCGATGCTCCATGCTTCACATACCTCTTGTAAAACTTCTTAAACCACTTCCAATTCCTTCATCGTTTTCGACCATGTCAGTCCCCCAAAACCCATCGCCTCTGTTCAGCTTGCATCTCTTGTCGAGCTTAACAATAATACAGTTGGGGGTTCTACGATTTAGTATACAGATTCCATGATGTGGAGTGGGAAAGGTCTGAGTGATTTTGTCCATTCATACGTATATGGTGGTGGCTTCCTCAACTTGATTTAACAATGAAAGGAAGTTTCTTTTTCGTTAATTCATGTTGGAGTGAAAGAAAAACAATAGGCAACAAATACATGTGTGTGTGTGTATGTGTATATATACAGGTAGGAGAATTCCGTGATAGAAAAAACGTCTTTCGAACGATACAACATAGAATAGGGGGTTTAAATCATAGGGTATGGCCTGCATTAATGGCGATAGATGTTTTCCTTCTCAATACAGTGTAGAGAATGGTGTAGGCTTGAGGCTGCAGAAGTTAGGCATGCAAAGAATTGTACCTAAGTTGCCTACAGAGTGTATATTTAAGGTAGATGTGCAAATTTTAACATGTGTAGCCTGCATACTTTAATTTAGCTTAGGCATGCTTTTAGTTAGGAATACTTCATTTACTTAAGCATTAAGGTTATATGTTTATTTTATTATGTTTTTATTTTTATATGGTATTTAATTCTACCGCTTGTTACCGTTGTTTATCACTGACTGCTTAATATACGTACCCCCACACACAAACTTCAAACACAATATAAATGGACACATCGCTACGTCTTAACATTACGGTCCCAATGAAATTCATTTGGTCGAAATCCGAATGGGTTTGCAAAACAACATTATTTTAATTTCTATTTATTTATCGGTCCACCTTTAAATTGCACACACAAATAAACCAACTCCGATTGGCTTCAAACTGGGAATCTAGTAATAATTAGCTATACGTATTCTAACAAAATTCGTTTCGTCGAAAATGGAGGTTGTCTGAAAAATAACTATTTCTAAGACCTATACAATATCGATAAAATATTATTAATTCCAAAACAATTTAATTTAATTAATTATTATTGTCGTATATCTCTAAATGAAATCTTATATAGCTTCAAAATAAACAAATATAGTTTTTAAATTCAACATTTAAATTTTGGGTTAAATAATATTAAAATTATATAAAGATTCCTTTTATATTTATTTAATAAACCGTTATAGTATATAAACAATTCCATATAAACTAGTTGAAATTTTGATTTGGACATAACTCTTAACCTATAATATGAATTCTCCAATTTCTCTTTCATTAAAAAAATATAATCAAATAGATTCGGACGATTCTTGTTTCAAAGAATTCCGACTTAAAATGGATTTCGTGTATTCAATTGAAGTTCAAAACGTAATATTACGAACTACTGCGATGTTACGAGATTGATTTCTATTAAATATAATTTAACATTCGAACTTCGTTATATAAACGAATTTTATATTATAAATCCACTTATAATTCCAAATCAGTATTTAAAATAATAAAATAAATTAAATATCTGATTACCAAAAATATAGGACACTGCATTTCCTCCCCTTAAAAGAATTTTGTCCCCGATAAAACTAAGGTAGGTAAATGTGACAAACCCAAAAATCCAATTTATTTTAATCGAAAACTAATTCATTCAACTCTTTATTAAACCATTGATGAATTATATTCAAACAATCTAACAAGCAATTAATAATAAATTAACAACCGACTTAACCAAATCAATTTAATTTTTATTCAACATTAATATTTACTTTGGTTACATTCACTTCAGTTTAACATGCTTAAATATTAATCGATTAACTTCCAGTTGATTTCCATTCAATTATTATTAATTTGATCCAGATCCCAAATCAATTTTATTTAATTTCAATTTTCATTCTTAAATCCACTTAATCAAGTTGAGTTACATTTCCATATTCAGTTGACTTCTAATCGATTCACTTCCATTTCAAAATCCAATTTTTGATTCAATTTAATCTCATTTACTAATTTCACGTTGGAATCTCCTTTTTCAATATTAAACAATTCCAAATTTTTAATCCAATTTGAATTCCATTTAAATTAATCAAACCAACCATAACAAAATTATTTCTTTTCTATATAAATATAATTTGGGAATAATTATTTCATTTACACTCTTTATAAAATAATGTAATATTGTCTCAGTTGATAGTTCAATTGTAACACTTGAACCCATCAAACAACACAATAAAACATTTTATAAAATCTACAAATACGCTCTTATACACACACACATACACACATTCAAACTCAATCGAGGGTGTTACTAACCCCATATATATTGAGTTAGGCCACAGAGCCAAGGTTATTACTAAACCTTATGCTCTGATACCCAATGTAACGACCCAGGGAAATTCGACATCCGAATTTTGACTATAATACCTAATACCGTATTACTTGCCAAAACTCAAGTATCAAAAACACTAGATATTTAATAGAAAGAAACCAGAGGGTGAGATAAGAAATAAAGAAATATTAGAATAAAAGAAGAAGAAGGAACAAACTAATAACATAGCACAGAGTCTCACCTTTCAGAATAATCCTTCAATTCCTCTTTTTCTACCAAATCGGTTTCAACAAATTTTGAAGCTTCTTCTCAAAATAAAGCACTGTAGTATCCCACCTTTTAAAACGGTTATAAATCGATAATAAACCAAATGTGTCTGATTTATATCGTTCAAAAAATAGATTATTAATGGGTTTGTTCCAAAGAAATGAAATTCAGAAGAACAAATGCAGAATCTCGTAGTGGATGGATTAAAATATCATAACCAAATATCATATATGTACATAAAATAGTTCATGAGGTTGTTACATTTGATTTCACTTATACACAATACAAAGAGTCATGCAAAATTATCAGTTAGAATAAGAAATACTAATAATTAGGGTCTTCAACTCCTTCGTCTTCAAGAATAAAGGTCTTTAAAAAGCTGAAGTACTCGGTCTGACCCGAGCATACTGTAAAACAAAACCTCGAGTCAGGATTAATATTCTTATGCATGTAAAATCAACTAAATGAAATGTTTAGGTAATAAGCACAAGTAATTTAACACAAGAATATTCTCAAGATCCCGATGTCTTATTTTACCTTATTGATTGGTTTATTATAAATATCGACTTCACTATCATTTTCCGAAAATCAATTCAATATTCGAAAATCCATATTTCAAATCCCAATTTAACTTTATATATTGGTTTTGACTTCAATCACATATTCCCATATTTCAAGAAGATTCATTATTCAAAATTTCAGTTCGATTTAGATTTCATATAACACTTATATCCTTAACTTCCTTTATATTCAAATTATTTAATGTGCGTTGCTTGGATTGGAAATAAACTTTGATCAACTAAATTAATATATATATACACACACACACAATAGTTTAATTAAACTTGTTAATAAATTGTAAATATAAAATTATCATAAATAAGATAGCAAATTTAATATAAAATATTTTAATTAAAATAATTGTAGTTAAAAGTTAAATATAAAATATTTTAATTACAATAATTATAAAATATCTATAAATATAATATAAACAATTTAAATTAAATTAATTACAAGATTAAATAGTAAATATTATATTATATTAATTCAAGCATTTCCATAACCTAATCCAATCTAATTCAATCCGACTCGATATCAAACTTTATCAAATCCGTCATAGTATCAATTAAAATTTCAAATTTAGGTGGTCAATTCAATCTCTGAACTTTAAATTAATAATATTAAATGTTTAAATTTAATAATTTCATTAAGTATCTTTTTATCAATTAAACAAATCAATCAAATCTTAAACTCAAATCAAATTCGATATTGATCGAATCAAATCAAATTTTCAATAAATCTAACAAGTTTAAATCTTATTTTAAATTTAGACTTTCATGAAACCAATTATATCAAAACAAGTTTGTTTCAAGATTGATTCATCTTATTAAATAAGTTAAATAAAATCAAATTAAATACTTTCATTTAATTAAATACGTAATTCACAACTTCAACTCTTAAATTTAAATATTCACATTTAATTAATTCTAAATAATCCAATCAATCCAAATCTTTTAAGATTAAATTTAACCTTTAAATCAACGATTTTGATCGCTAATTCTAAAATTAAATATAATTTTTCGCTAATTAAATTCTTTTAATAAATCATAAATTCAAGCTTAAATTTCTAAGTTTGACTTAAATTTAAAAGCTTCCAATTGAATTTCTAAATTGGTTCATTTGTTCAAGAATTCGGGCATATACATAATTTCGACTCATATCTAAATTTACATGAAATTTCATATGATATCGGGAACTTGCAAGTACGATAGCAAGGGTGATAAATAATCAAAACAATAAACATACAACAATCACTATAATCACAACACATAAATCAAACACTATTATCACATGTAATTATCAATTGTTGTTCATGTAAACTATAAACTATCATCTCATGTGATTAAATCAATAATTCAAAAGATCATTAACTGATGATTCAAGTCATTTCAACTAATAATTCACGAAATTATGTGACGAACAGGAATTTCGCTCGGTCCGAACCAGTCGCTAAACCGACCCAGACTGTTCGAAACGCCCTATCGTTTGAGAACAAGACAAAACAGAACGCATACAGAAGAACATTTCACTGTATATCACAACAATGCATCAGATTACAAGAATATACAGAGTATAAATGAATAAATATTACACAGAAATATCAGAGATTTAAATTACATTTAAATACATAGCAGCGGAAAATAATACAATACGCAACTAGAAGTAGATATACGGATACAAAGCTTTCCGGATATCGTTCCAGCTGTAAACCAGGATCCTGTGAATATAAATCTGCAAAACCAAAACTACTAGCTGCCCGTGACAAAATAAGGGCACCCAGAGTTTAGGTTAAAACAATAAACTCCAGGTCAGTCATGTGACTGGTGTGAGAACTAAAACAGTTATTGATCTTTTTTTGAAAGTTAGGTAAATCAAGGGACCAAGCCGTATAACACGGAACGGGTTTCCTCCCAAGAATACCAGTGCATAAAACAAACAGCGCAATGCTAAATAAAGAAAAATGAAGCTATTATAAGACCCAGGTCCCATCACAATGCAACGCAAGCCGGAGGATAGGGTTTTTACCTTATAATAGCCAAGAATGCTTGATACGTTTAAAACAAATCATTTGATACTATATAAGTGCATAGTGTATAAAACAACTTCAAATCATAAGTATCAATCATAGGCGGCATGAATGCCCCATCCCACTATGTCACCATACTAGGTTCTACAATTAAAACCGCAAATGTCACGTATTTGGAAATTGGATTTCCGTCTATGAACCGAGGCAAAAGATAGTCCTCAACCGATTCGAGACGCTCTAGCCCGCCCCTCAGGATCAGAACGCATCAACCCTTTAGATCGTCAGGGCCGGTCCACCGATGTGGATTATTATGCCTGAACACTACGTTTCCCCACCCTATGGGGTGTAAGTCTGGTCCGTCCGCCGACCAGAATGCATTGGCCGAAACCGATATAACCGAGGCGCCTCGCAACAGCAACAACCACATAAGTCAAACTCGTCAGGGCGTGTAAAACCACTGACGCCACTTCTAGCTAGAAAGAAACGCAAGTCCTCCCTGATGTCCTCTCCCGTTTTTGGTTCACAACGGGGTGTGAGGCTCGCGATTCACGTTACACAAAGCTGTGCCACACAGGCTATGCTTTGATCATCACCACAAGACTTTGCTTTTCAACAGAAGCCTCGATCAATTGCCACTTAGGCATGCCACACAGGCAATTCACTCCATGCGTTTGATATCCATCAACATATAACCTCTGAGTTCGTACGTCTCAGAGAAGGGCGTTAAGCAAGAGAATAAATTCTCCGCCGCCAAACAGATATATATTTAATAGAGATCAATCACACGGACTAAAATCCAATGTCAGACACACAGTCCATTTACAAGTCCGTTCTGGGTCTGAACGAAACCGGAGGCACCTAGTACCCCGCATATCCATCGATCTCCAAGTACGTCTGGACGATCACCAACTGTTTCCATCTTCTTGGGTGTACAGCCCAATCAAGATCATCAGTTATCACCCAAACGACGTGAAGACTTCTGGTCTTCGACCACCGTCTTCATCTTCGACACCACGTCGAATCAGTTATTTAGAATGGGATAAACCCGGTCTTTCTGAATAACTCGCGTATATATTATAAAAGTGTTACACAAACACAACATACGCCTCATTCCAATTCAGAATATTCTTTTATTCAAATATTCCTATACTTTGGGAAAAGTTCCCATTAATTTTATCCAAGATAAATTCTTTAAATTTATTCTTTAATCTCCTTTGAATATCAATTCAAACTAGTCGGGATTAGCGAACCACACCGAAGTAATCATTTATTTTCCCAATCCCAACCTATTCATCCCATGAAGTAAAACTGGTAGTACTTCATATCTAACACCACAGTGTTATCGGTAATTCAATTACCATTTCACATTCAAATCTAATTAAAGATTTAACTATCGCCTGGAGTAAAACTGGTGATACTCCATTCTCGATCTTTTCAATCTATTTAAAGATTCATTAAAACTCCACTTAGTTTTAATCTTTAACTGGGTTAAAGAATCAGTGTCATTTAAAACACGGTTCACGATAAGCCCAAAATCACCTTCCATTAATTATCGGGTTAAAGAACAAGTGTTATTTAAAACAATGTTCACGATAAACCCAAAAATCAATACCAATTCAATTCCAATTAAATATCATTTAATTGGCACACTTCATTAAATCTAAATAAAAAGATTTAATCTTTTCTCAACTGGGCTCAAGAACAGTGTTAATGAAGACACCATTCACGACAAACCCAAATCACATTCGATATTCAATACAAGGCTCTGAATAGAAAATATATCGGCTTATATTCAATATCGAATTCTACGACTAACAAATGTCGTATTGGAAATAACGATATAAATATATATCTTTCAAATTTCCAATAACAACATCTGTATAATCACGAATTCCAACATCGAAGTATTCCGAAGACAATTTCGATTCAAATCCACTCCAATGCAATCATTGGAAATTTTGGTTATTTTTAAAACCCTTTTCAAATTCAATTTATTTACTTAAAAATAAATAGAATTATCATTCTAGTTCAAAACTAGCTTATTTCGATAAAAATCTATTTTTATCTTTTCAAACATGAAGTTTTTCATCCCAAATCTTCACAAATCATTTCTTATGATTTTACACAAATTATTACTATTTTTAATAATTTTATCAAGGCCCGTACAGTCGATTTCCACCAATGGCCATCGAACTGCACGTATAGCGACCTTTTTCCAATTTGATTTGGACATAATTCCAAATCCAACCGTTAGATTTCTAATTTATCACATTCGTTAGAAAGCTCTTTTCGATACGAACCCAACGGTTCCGGTTTCAGGAGAATCCGACGGTCGGATCTCCCGCAATGTCCGTTTGAAATCAATGGTCGAAATTCGCGAACTGCCGCGGCGCGGCGCGTTCTATTCAGGCCATTATTTTATATATATAATATATATTTCGTCGATTTCTATTTAAAACGAATTACATAAATAGTTTTAAAATCGTTTCAAATCTATTTCAACTTCCATTTCAATTCAAAGCAAAATTGAATTCTTCTTTATAAATTCGTTTCAAAGTTCATTTCTATTCAATTCAAATTTCAATTTGATTTGAATTCATTTCAATTCACTTTCAATTCAATTCGAAATCGTTTTCAATTCAATTCATTTCGAAATCGTTTTCAATTCAATTCATTTCGAAATTGTTTTCAATTCAATTCATTTCGAAATCGTTTTCAATTCAATTCATTTCGAAATCGTTTTCAATTCAATTCATTTCGAAATCGTTTTCAATTCAATTCATTTCGAAATCGTTTTCAATTCAATTCATTTCGAAATTGTTTTCAATTCAATTCATTTCGAAATCGTTTTCAATTCAATTCATTTCGAAATCGTTTTCAATTCAATTCATTTCGAAATCGTTTTCAAAATCGATATAAATATCGTTCACGTCAAAATGGCGTCAATCTAATCAACACGGCTTCATATATTCCTTTATTTTCAAATATTCTATTTCAAATATTTCTTTTTCAAATATTTCTTTTTCAAATATTTCTTTTTCAAAACTGGAATGAGGCCCAATCAATTACCATATAAAATTAATTATATGGATTTTCATACAACACATGTATATAATAGCATTGAAAATAATCAACCATCAACCAAAGTGCACTACACTGTATAAGCATCAAATATAGATATTCAACGCTTATAACAGCCTGTCAATCAATCGATCGACATATTTAATCAATCAGGATGAGTGAACTTCAAATTTCATCCCAACACCCGTGTGGGGTTTCAAACAATCAAACACATATTTTATTTGTGCAAGTGGGCGACGTGTAAAATTTATCGACCCAATCAATGTCCTTCAAATAGGTGTACATAAACAAACCGTCCGGTTTGTAAATGAATATTTATTTATTCACATTCACGTCAAAATTATATTTCAACGATAAAACATTTTATTTCAACACATGAATTTCTATTCAGTTCATTTCTTCAATAAAATGATATTTTATTTTTCTAACATATTTTAGAAAATTTCGGCGGCATAACGGCACGATACTAGAAACGGGACAAGGCCTAGCCTTATCCCCGGTCTAGTGAAGGCCCACGCCATTCACACAACAATCAAATCAATTCATTTCACCACACAATTCAATTTCAATCAAATAATCCAACTAATCTACGCAACCAAACAAACAAGTCCATGGTCTGTGGACGATTGTGTCGGGTGCTACTAAGCACCGTCTGCATCCTAGTATATATATATATAACTAGAAAATGAAATTGAAAGGTGAGAAATTCTCACATATAGCTATCCTAGCTCCACGGCTCTTTATTGATATAAATCTTCGTCATCTTCGTTGCCCGCTTTCACTACCTATGTAAAAATCGAATTTTTACTTCACTATTCAATATATAAAAATCGAATTTTTATACTACTATGTTGTATAGATATGAATTATATTTTTATCACGCTATTTTCCATATAAAGATTTCGCCTTCTCTAAAAACATGGACTTCGCTTTTTCAAATTTTAAAGATTTCATCTTTATAAAAATCTCATTTTTATTTTTCTACACATATAAAGATGACATTTTTAATATCCCGATCATGTAAAAATTATATTTTTAACTCTTTACATAAACAAAAATCATATTTTGACATCACCTATATAGTAAAGACTATATTTTTAATACTTTAAAAATACAAAAATCATGTCTTGCTCCTTCTACCCAACAAAAATTCCATCTTTTCTATTCTTAAAAATATGATCTTTATTTTTACAAGTTCAAATCTTTTTCTTATTAAAAGATTAAACCTTTTTCCTATTTTAAAGTTCAAAATAAAATCAGTTTTATAATTCCTTTTAAAAATCAGTTTTTATTTTCTTTTAAAACAGTTTTTATAATTCTTTTAAAACTGTTTTTTAGTTTCTATCAAAACAGTTTTTGCCTTTTAGAAAAAATCAGTTTTTCTTTCTTTAAAAATACTGTTTATATATTTTTAAAAATTCGGTTTTTATGATTTTAAAAATTCAGTTTTTAACTCTTTAAAAACAAAACAGTTTTCATTTCTTTTAAAAAAAACAGTTTTTAAATTATTATAAAAGAAACAGTTTTTAATTTACTGTAAAACAAAAACAAAAGCAAAAATAAAAATAACTTAAACGCTCACCGAGATTTCGAAGTGGAGGAGGGAAGAAGGAGCGTCGGCGGTGGCTCAGTGGTGTCGCGATGAGGTGTTCGAGGTGGAGGCTCCGATTGCGTCGCGACTGGGAAGGGTGCTCGAGGGGTCTCGAGGTGAAGGCGGCTTCGAGGTGGGGCGGCAGCGTCGAGGGGTTGTTCGGCGGTGGGTTCAGGCGGCGGCTCGATTAGGGTTCTTCTTTTTTTTTTTTTTTTCCTGAAGAATGAATCGGGGGGGGGGGGGGGGCAACGAAGAAGAAAAAGGGGGGAAAAGGAAATTAAAATAATATATATATATATATATATTTTTAATTTGTAAAAATGTTGACTTTTACATACGACCTCGAAACGAGGTCCACCGCCTGCCGTCCATAGCGTTTCACCCCCATCCCGAACACAATGGGATATGTATCGCAAGCTGATTCGACTGTTTGAATCAGTTTCCGTTAAATTTACATTTAAATCACTATATTGAATTTTAAACGTACATTTCAAATTACCGGGGTCACATACTAACTAGAAAAATTCTATAAAATTATTTTCTAGCTTCGTATTGACGATACGGTCCTATCAAAACTAGTTTCGTCGAATTCTGAGACCGTTGGAAAAATGGCCATTTTCCAGTCGATTAAAATCAACTTAAACTGGTCAAACGCGTTTTCCTTTACCACGCTCACATATTGATTCGAAAAATTATGAAATTTGAAACCTAGCAATAACTTAACAACACGGACTTAACAAAACTGGTTTCGTCGAAATCCGAGGTCGTTTGCAAAATGTCTATTTTTAAGGGCCTTATATATATAAAAATATATATAAATTCCATAGCGACTATTTCTAATTTTAAACTGGACATATCTTATCATGTCTAAGATGAAATCCCAGTTTGTTAACTTCGTTACAAAGATATAGTTATACAGATTCAAATATTTCTTGTTTCGTTCAATTCTGACTTATATTGAATTCTGTATATTCATTTGAAATTAGAAAATCGAATTTTCGAACTACCGCGCCATTTTCAATTCCTTTTATAATTATATATAATTATTATATATTCTAACGACGACGTATATAATATATACGTTCTAATTCTATTCAAAATAAATTTCTCGACGATATTATTTAAAATAATTCATTTTAAATCACCAAAATTCGCTAAAATTGCCGAAATAAAAATTTCAAACTGGCCCAGATTTTCCGGGTTATTACAATCTCCCCCACTTAAAACTTTTCGTCCCCGAAAAGGAACAAAGTGGAAAGTGGTTTGATTAATCAGCTCTACATTCGATCTGGCTTCCCTTCTCCAACTTTTCAGTTTCTGAGAATTTCCAAAATTTCAAAAATTTGGCTAACACCCTAAATTTTTGAAAAATTTCGCCATAACCTCCCTTGCACCGGGAGCATCGGGGAATTTCAAATAGCTTCCCCGGTCCTTCAGATCTCAAAAAGAAAAAGAAAAAGCCAAGCGGCTAGCCAATAGGCTCATAAAATCATCATCACCCAAACAAAACAGGAAATTATGTAGTAAACATGTACCTATTTGTCAGGCAAACAAATTTTATTCTCTGGCTCTAGCCTCCTTGCTATGACCTGTTCAAAAGATATACATGTATGCAAGCAAATGCGACCAATTTTCAATATAAGTCAATATGTGATTCAATTAGGCTAATTGGTTAAAAATTATCAAACAATTAAACAAACAACACAAACATCAATCAATTAGTGAATTTAACGTTTCAAATTCATAATTTGATATATATACAAAAATCATGTTTTTGATGCCAATTCACAACAATAAGCCCTATCTAATTTTGGTTCTCACACCAGTCAATAGGAAATATATAGAAAGCCCACTTTCGTCACTCGAACATAAATTCTAATGATGGAGCTCCATCATCAAAATCATCTCCGGGCGATTAGAGTGTAATTCTATATCTATCCAGTATATTAAAATTTCGAGTACACGCGGATCAGACGTCTACGCAAAATCTATATACACTGGATTGTCCACATCAATATAAATAAATAATCAAATACGAATAATTGATTTAAATTTCAAAACAAGATTTGTTTTCATTTTCAAAAATATACTCTTCACACTCGTCCTAGGATACTACTGATCCCATCTCTAACGAGTCATTCCCATTGGATTTTACTAATCCAATATCTGATGAATTCTTTCGTATGGTTCTAATATGCCTTATTCTCTGAGCTTTGTAAACCAAAGCTCTGATACCACGTGTGACGAACAGGAATTTCGCTCGGTCCGAACCAGTCGCTAAACCGACCCAGACCGTTCGAAACGCCCTATCGTTTGAGAACAAGACAAAACAGAACGCATACAGAAGAACATTTCACTGTATATCACAACAATGCATCAGATTACAAGAATATACAGAGTATAAATGAATAAATATTACATAGAAATATCAGAGATTTAAATTACATTTAAATACATAGCAGCGGAAAATAAACAATACGCAACTAGAAGTAGATATACGGATACAAAGCTTTCCGGATATCGTTCCAGCTGTAAACCAGGATCCTGTGAATATAAATCTGCAAAACCAAAACTACTAGCTGCCCGTGACAAAATAAGGGCACCCAGAGTTTAGGTTAAAACAATAAACTCCAGGTCAGTCATGTGACTGGTGTGAGAACTAAAACAGTTATTGATCTTTATTTGAAAGTTAGGTAAATCAAGGGACCACGCCGTATAACACGGAACGGGTTTCCTCCCAAGAATACCAGTGCATAAAACAAACAGCGCAATGCTAAATAAAGAAAAATGAAGCTATTATAAGACCCAGGTCCCATCACACAATGCAACGCAAGCCGGAGGATAGGGTTTTTACCTTATAATAGCCAAGAATGCTTGATACGTTTAAAACAAATCATTTGATACTATATAAGTGCATAGTGTATAAAACAACTTCAAATCATAAGTATCAATCATAGGCGGCATGAATGCCCCATCCCACTATGTCACCATACTAGGTTCTACAATTAAAACCGCAAATGTCACGTATTTGGAAATTGGATTTCCGTCTATGAACCGAGGCAAAAGATAGTCCTCAACCGATTCGAGACGCTCTAGCCCGCCCCTCAGGATCAGAACGCATCAACCCTTTAGATCGTCAGGGCCGGTCCACCGATGTGGATTATTATGCCTGAACACTACGTTTCCCCACCCTATGGGGTGTAAGTCTGGTCCGTCCGCCGACCAGAATGCATCGGCCGAAACCGATATAACCGAGGCGCCTCGCAACAGCAACAACCACATAAGTCAAACTCGTCAGGGCGTGTAAAACCACTGACGCCACTTCTAGCTAGAAAGAAACGCAAGTCCTCCCTGATGTCCTCTCCCGTTTTTGGTTCACAACCGGGGTGTGAGGCTCGCGAATTCACGTTACACAAAGCTGTGCCACACAGGCTGTGCTTTGATCATCACCACAAGACTTTGCTTTTCAACAGAAACCTCGATCAATTGCCACTTAGGCATGCCACACAGGCAATTCACACCATGCGTTTGATATCCATCAACATGTAACCTCTGAGTTCGTACGTCTCAGAGAAGGGCGTTAAGCAAGAGAATAAATTCTCCGCCGCCAAACAGATATATATTTAATAGAGATCAATCACACGGACTAAAATCCAATGTCAGACACACAGTCCATTTACAAGTCCGTTCTGGGTCTGAACGAAACCGGAGGCACCTAGTACCCCGCATATCCATCGATCTCCAAGTACGTCTGGACGATCACCAACTGTTTCCATCTTCTTGGGTGTACAGCCCAATCAAGATCATCAGTTATCACCCAAACGACGTGAAGACTTCTGGTCTTCGACCACCGTCTTCATCTTCGACACCACGTCGAATCAGTTATTTAGAATGGGATAAACCCGGTCTTTCTGAATAACTCGCGTATATATTATAAAAGTGTTACACAAACACAACATACGCCTCATTCCAATTCAGAATATTCTTTTATTCAAATATTCCTATACTTTGGGAAAAGTTCCCATTAATTTTATCCAAGATAAATTCTTTAAATTTATTCTTTAATCTCCTTTGAATATCAATTCAAACTAGTCGGG
Organism: Allium sativum; assembly: GCA_030737875.1. Taxonomy (NCBI): domain Eukaryota; kingdom Viridiplantae; phylum Streptophyta; class Magnoliopsida; order Asparagales; family Amaryllidaceae; genus Allium; species Allium sativum. Next base: position 22,911 of record JASFAX010002263.1, read on the forward strand.
ATTAGCGAACCACACCGAAGTAATCATTTATTTTCCCAATCCCAACCTATTCATCCCATGAAGTAAAACTGGTAGTACTTCATATCTAACACCACAGTGTTATCGGTAATTCAATTACCATTTCACATTCAAATCTAATTAAAGATTTAACTATCGCCTGGAGTAAAACTGGTGATACTCCATTCTCGATCTTTTCAATCTATTTAAAGATTCATTAAAACTCCACTTAGTTTTAATCTTTAACTGGGTTAAAGAATCAGTGTCATTTAAAACACGGTTCACGATAAGCCCAAAATCACCTTCCATTAATTATCGGGTTAAAGAACAAGTGTTATTTAAAACACTGTTCACGATAAACCCAAAAATCAATACCAATTCAATTCCAATTAAATATCATTTAATTGGTACACTTCATTAAATCTAAATAAAAAGATTTAATCTTTTCTCAACTGGGCTCAAGAACAGTGTTAATGAAGACACCATTCACGACAAACCCAAATCACATTCGATATTCAATACAAGGCTCTGAATAGAAAATATATCGGCTTATATTCAATATCGAATTCTACGACTAACAAATGTCGTATTGGAAATAACGATATAAATATATATCTTTCAAATTTCCATAACAACATCTGTATAATCACGAATTCCAACATCGAAGTATTCCGAAGACAATTTCGATTCAAATCCACTCCAATGCAATCATTGGAAATTTTGGTTATTTTTAAAACCCTTTTCAAATTCAATTTATTTACTTAAAAATAAATAGAATTATCATTCTAGTTCAAAACTAGCTTATTTCGATAAAAATCTATTTTTATCTTTTCAAACATGAAGTTTTTCATCCCAAATCTTCACAAATCATTTCTTATGATTTTACACAAATTATTACTATTTTTAATAATTTTATCAAGGCCCGTACAGTCAATTTCCACCAATGGCCATCGAACTGCACGTATAGCGACCTTTTTCCAATTTGATTTGGACATAATTCCAAATCCAACCGTTAGATTTCTAATTTATCACATTCGTTAGAAAGCTCTTTTCGATACGAACCCAACGGTTCCGGTTTCAGGAGAATCCGACGGTCGGATCTCCCGCAATGTCCGTTTGAAATCAATGGTCGAAATTCGCGAACTGCCGCGGCGCGGCGCGTTCTATTCAGGCCATTATTTTATATATATAATATATATTTCGTCGATTTCTATTTAAAACGAATTATATAAATAGTTCTAAAATCGTTTCAAAATCTATTTCAACTTCCATTTCAATTCAAAGCAAAATTGAATTCTTCTTTATAAATTCGTTTCAAAGTTCATTTCTATTCAATTCAAATTTCAATTTGATTTGAATTCATTTCAATTCACTTTCAATTCAATTCGAAATCGTTTTCAATTCAATTCATTTCGAAATCGTTTTCAATTCAATTCATTTCGAAATCGTTTTCAATTCAATTCATTTCGAAATCGTTTTCAATTCAATTCATTTCGAAATCGTTTTCAATTCAATTCATTTCGAAATCGTTTTCAATTCAATTCATTTCGAAATCGTTTTCAATTCAATTCATTTCGAAATCGTTTTCAATTCAATTCATTTCGAAATCGTTTTCAATTCAATTCATTTCGAAATCGTTTTCAATTCAATTCATTTCGAAATCGTTTTCAAAATCGATATAAATATCGTTCACGTCAAAATGGCGTCAATCTAATCAACACGGCTTCATATATTCCTTTATTTTCAAATATTCTATTTCAAATATTTCTTTTTCAAATATTTCTTTTTCAAATATTTCTTTTTCAAAACTGGAATGAGGCCCAATCAATTACCATATAAAATTAATTATATGGATTTTCATACAACACATGTATATAATAGCATTGAAAATAATCAACCATCAACCAAAGTGCACTACACTGTATAAGCATCAAATATAGATATTCAACGCTTATAACAGCCTGTCAATCAATCGATCGACATATTTAATCAATCAGGATGAGTGAACTTCAAATTTCATCCCAACACCCGTGTGGGGTTTCAAACAATCAAACACATATTTTATTTGTGCAAGTGGGCGACGTGTAAAATTTATCGACCCAATCAATGTCCTTCAAATAGGTGTACATAAACAAACCGTCCGGTTTGTAAATGAATATTTATTTATTCACATTCACGTCAAAATTATATTTTAATGATAAAACATTTTATTTCAACACATGAATTTCTATTCAGTTCATTTCTTCAATAAAATGATATTTTATTTTTCTAACATATTTTAGAAAATTTCGGCGGCATAACGGCACGATACTAGAAACGGGACAAGGCCTAGTCTTATCCCCGGTCTAGTGAAGGCCCACGCCATTCACACATCAATCAAATCAATTCATTTCACCACACAATTCAATTTCAATCAAATAATCCAACTAATCTACGCAACCAAACAAACAAGTCCATGGTCTGTGGACGATTGTGTCGGGTGCTACTAAGCACCGTCTGCATCCTAGTATATATATATATATATATAACTAGAAAATGAAATTGAAAGGTGAGAAATTCTCACATATAGCTATCCTAGCTCCACGGCTCTTTATTGATATAAATCTTCGTCATCTTCGTTGCCCGCTTTCACTACCTATGTAAAAATCGAATTTTTACTTCACTATTCAATATATAAAAATCGAATTTTTATACTACTATGTTGTATAGATATGAATTATATTTTTATCACGCTATTTTCCATATAAAGATTTCGCCTTCTCTAAAAACATGGACTTCGCTTTTTCAAATTTTAAAGATTTCATCTTTATAAAAATCTCATTTTTATTTTTCTACACATATAAAGATGACATTTTTAATATCCCGATCATGTAAAAATTATATTTTTAACTCTTTACATAAACAAAAATCATATTTTGACATCACCTATATAGTAAAGACTATATTTTTAATACTTTAAAAATACAAAAATCATGTCTTGCTCCTTCTACCCAACAAAAATTCCATCTTTTCTATTCTTAAAAATATGATCTTTATTTTTACAAGTTCAAATCTTTTTCTTATTAAAAGATTAAACCTTTTTCCTATTTTAAAGTTCAAAATAAAATTAGTTTTATAATTCCTTTTAAAAATCAGTTTTTATTTTCTTTTAAAACAGTTTTTATAATTCTTTTAAAACTGTTTTTTTAGTTTGTATCAAAACAGTTTTTGCCTTTTAGAAAAAATCAGTTTTTCTTTCTTTAAAAATACAGTTTATATATTTTTAAAAATTCGGTTTTTATGATTTTAAAAATTCAGTTTTTAACTCTTTAAAAACAAAACAGTTTTCATTTCTTTAAAAAAAAAACAGTTTTTAAATTATTATAAAAGAAACAGTTTTTAATTTACTGTAAAACAAAAACAAAAGCAAAAATAAAATAACTTAAACGCTCACCGAGATTTCGAAGTGGAGGAGGGAAGAAGGAGCGTCGGCGGTGGCTCAGTGGTGTCGCGATGAGGTGTTCGAGGTGGAGGCTCTGATTGCGTCGCGACTGGGAAGGGTGCTCGAGGGGTCTCGAGGTGAAGGCGGCTTCGAGGTGGGGCGGCAGCGTCGAGGGGTTGTTCGGCGGTGGGTTCAGGCGGCGGCTCGATTAGGGTTCTTCTTTCTTTTTTTTTTCCTGAAGAATGAATCGGGGGGGGGGGGCCAACGAAGAAGAAAAAGGGGGGAAAAGGAAATTAAAATAATATATATATATATATATATATATTTAATTTGTAAAAATGTTGACTTTTACATACGACCTCGAAACGAGGTCCACCGCCTGCCGTCCATAGCGTTTCACCCCCATCCCGAACACAATGGGATATGTATCGCAAGCTGATTCGACTGTTTGAATCAGTTTCCGTTAAATTTACATTTAAATCACTATATTGAATTTTAAACGTACATTTCAAATTACTGGGGTCACATACTAACTAGAAAAATTCTATAAAAATATTTTCTAGCTTCGTATTGACGATACGGTCCTATCAAAACTAGTTTCGTCGAATTCTGAGACCGTTGGAAAAATGGCCATTTTCCAGTCGATTAAAATCAACTGAAACTGGTCAAACGCGTTTTCCTTTACCACGCTCACATATTGATTCGAAAAATTATGAAATTTGAAACCTAGCAATAACTTAACAACACGGACCTAACAAAACTGGTTTCGTCGAAATCCGAGGTCGTTTGCAAAATGTCTATTTTTAAGGGCCTTATATATATATAAATATATATAAATTCCATAGCGACTATTTCTAATTTTAAACTGGACATATCTTATCATGTCTAAGATGAAATCCCAGTTTGTTAACTTCGTTACAAAGATATAGTTATAAAGATTCAAATATTTCTTGTTTCGTTCAATTCTGACTTATATTGAATTCTGTATATTCATTTGAAATTAGAAAATCGAATTTTCGAACTACCGCGCCATTTTCAATTCCTTTTATAATTATATATAATTATTATATATTCTAACGACGACGTATATAATATATACGTTCGAATTCTATTCAAAATAAATTTCTCGACGATATTATTTAAAATAATTCATTTTAAATCACCAAAATTCGCTAAAATTGCCGAAATAAAAATTTCAAACTGGCCCAGATTTTCCGGGTTATTACAAATTACGACCGATAATTTAATAATTTAAACTTCATGAAATCATCAACTAACTAATCAAGCAATTTTAAACTAACAATTCAAGCATTTATGAACCAAAAGAACGCAAAAGAAATCTAACATCGTTATCATTTCATATAATGTCATTTCTACTACAAGCTGCAAAACATGACGACGTGGATACGCTCATGCCTTGGACATACACGGATACATGAGCGTGAGCACAACACGACAACCGGAAAAATACAGAGTTTTAATTAATGATTTTTTTAAAGGGTGACTGAGTTCTACGTACAGCATAAGGGAGACTCAAGTGCATGAGCAACTGCATTTCAATAGTAACATCACCATATCTTCACTTCAATCACAATTCATTTCCTAATTCTACTACTCCCTCTTCACAACAAAAAATATTGCTACACTTTGCCCCCCTGAACTCATCACAATCACTTCCTTCCACCACAATATTCATCAATCACGAAACCATCAAACTACAACCCTTTTAAGGCTCATCAACTAAGCGATTCTTCACACAACATCATAGTAACTACAACAATCAAGAAAACAAAATGATTCCAATCCACATTAACCCCACAGCCTCTTTACTCACCGACATGTGAGACTGATCGTTGGCGAGCGGAATGTTTGGGTTGTGACATGGTAGACGGAGAAGAGGGTGGAAGGTCGAAGGGCTAGGGGTGGCAGTGCGGTTTCAGTACAGGTCGCAGGTTATGATTTTCATGACTGTTGCTGGGCTTGAGCGATGAAAGAGGAGAGGTGGGATTTCCGGTGCTGACGTAGGTGAGACAGGGTTATAGGTGGCTCAGCCTTGAAGTGGGCGACGTGGGAGGACCTTAGTGGGGCGGCGGATTACGTTGATAGAAAGGAGGAGGGAAGCTTAGGTGGTACTGGAAAAGGTGGAGGAGCAGGGCGAGGCGATGTTTGGTGCTGGGTAGGGCAAAGCAGGGTAGTCGGTTGGCACTTGGCAGCATTCAGTGGAGAACAGGTGATGTGGGAAACAACTCGCACTACAAGAAAAATACCCTATTGCAACTAGCTATTTGCAACAGGCGATGAATGACAGTTGCAATAATTGATATTTGACAACAGATCTATTGTAGTAGTTGTAATAGATAACATTTAACAACTGACCTTTTTTTCTGTTGCGAAAAACATATTTTTAGCAACTGCGCTTCCCTTCCTGTTGCAAAAACATATTTTTAGTAACTGTGCTTCCATAACAGTTGCAATAAACATATTATTTGCAACTGTGCTTCCAAGCCAGTTGCGAATAAATAACTTTAGCAACAGTTTTTGCCATTTGCAATAGCTGTATTTTTTTACAACCGATAAAGCCAGTTGCGAAAAACAAATAATTAAAATTAATGTCTAATAATTGATATGTACTTAATTTAGTAAGTTAATATTTAATACATTAGTAATTGGTATTTATCATAGCTTAATAATTAGTTTACTAATTAATTAATATTTTGACTAGTAATTATTAATAAGAAAAATATAAACACGATTTATAATTTATAAACAATGTATAATTAGTAATAAATGCCTTGTAACCACTAATTATAATATATGAATATAATTATTAACAAATAATATTATATGCTGAAGGCATATGACAGTTGCAACAGACGAATTTTTAGCAATCATCCTTTCTTACCAAATGAAATAAACATATTTTTAATAACACTACAAGAAAAATACCTTATTGCAACTAGCTATTTGCAACAGGCCTCAAATGTCAGTTGTGGTAAATGATATTTAGTAACAGACCTTTCGTAGCTATTGCAATAGATAAGATTTAACAACAGACTTTTCCTTCCTGTTGCGAAAAGCATATTTTTCGCAACAGCGCTTTCATGCATGTTGCGAAAACATACTTTTAACAACTGCTTTTTCATTTCTGTTGCAGTAGACATATTATTTGCAACTACACTTTCAAACCAGTTGTAAAAATTATATATTTAGCAACTGTTTTCACTAGTTGCGATAACTGTATTTTTTTTTGCAATAGGTAAAGCCACTTGCAAAAAACGTACTTTTAAAAATTATTTTTCCCTAATTAATATTCGGTTATAATATAAGAAGTATAAGCATAATAGTTAATATATATACGCATATATATATATACACACACAATTAATAAGTAACCAATTTTGAAAAAAAAAATATGTACAATTAATAGGTTCGCTATACAATACCTTTTTTACAACGGGCAATGACAGCCCCTTGGAATAGAGTGCTATTACAATAATCCTCTCAGGTCCGTTGTAATAGATGTTAATTTTATAACGTTCACAAAATGCTCGTTGTAATAGTTGCAAATTTTACAATGTTCCTTAAAATGTTCATTGTAAGATGTTCTAATTTTACAACGGTCATAATGCCCATTGTAATAGGTACCATTTTGACAATTATAATGTTTTTTTCAAATCAAAATTTCTTATTTATTAATATCTAATCATTAATAATATTATATTAACCATATGTTACTAATTAATAATTTTTTCAATTAGTAATTATATTTAATATATTTTTTGGCAAGGAGAATTAATATTTAAAAATTGAGAAGTAACATACCCCATTTAGTACTTGATATTTAATTATTAAAGAATAATATTTATTTTAACATTAAATATTTCATACTTATAATTAATGATTATATTTAAAAATATTTAATATTTTACAACTATAATTGATAATTAATAATTCATAATAAATAAATAAGAATAAATACTAAATTATTTATAGTAATAGTTAAGAGGGATTAATAATGTATGCTTAAAGGTTTTATCTTTTGTAGTTAAAACCTTGTTGTATTAAGTAATTAATAATTCATAAATATTAATTCATGAACAATAATGTATAATTATGGATTATTAATTTTTAATTAATTATTTATTACACATGCCAATAACTAATATGTTATACTAGGCAATTCAAATGTTATATGCAGGCAATAGTTTAGAGGAACTTATCAACGCACGTTTAATGGATCTGGAAATTACGCCCGACCCAATATTAGTGAAACCCTATTTTCCACCGCCTCCCCCCTTCCATCCTCATTTCCATTAGATCCGTGAAAAAGAAAAACGCAAAAAAAGAAAAAAGGAAAGAGGGATAAAGGAAAAGCTTAAGCTGTCTGCAGTTTGGTTTATGTGATTCGAAGTTGTTTCCAAACCTCAAATCTGAGAGAGTTTCTACGAGTCGGACTTAATCTTGGTGAATTGTTCACTCTCGAAATGGGGAACGTCAGCGAGCGAACTTTCGAATAGGGATAAGTTGGGTTCCTTTTTAATTTTGATGTTTCGAATTCGGTTAATTAGTAGCAGGATAATTACATATTGTTCAACTGAAGCGGGTATGCAGTATAATTTTGAAGTGAACAAAGATCAGTCGGAACCTTCAACTTCATTCATTTTCTACTTTTTGATTTCATAGCAGAATAATTACATCTTGTTTGATCAATTTAGCTCTTATTTGAGAGGGGAGTGCTGCATTTCCAAATAATGTTGCATTTCACTCTCTCCGTGCATTCCTTACAGGGGAGTTTACACATGTATCCATGATAATTTTTATCTTGTTTATTCATACATTTTGTGGTAGAAAGGTAGTTTATAATCTGCAGTACCTAGTATTGTTTTTTTAGTGAGTACTATCTCTTGAAGTATCGGTTTTTTAATCTTATGATTACTAGGGGTGCATATGGATGCATTCAGAGTAAGATTTTACATAGATCATAGGCAAGAGAAATAACACAATTGAAAAGCCGCTACCGGTACTGAAGGTAAAGCTAAAGAGAGTAAAACATTACTACTATGATACCAAGCAAATGTAGTCAGTAAGTCTGTAAACTCATTTGGATGACATATGTTTGCAGTCCTATTTACCCATGCTTAAGATTGCTACTTATATCATCATCTGCTTATTTGTTATAACTGGATCTGGATATTCTATTTTAGTTCAGTGTAATGGCTTGCTATTTGAATTAATATATTTTCTAAATCATCAGGTTGCATGTTGAAATAATTTCAGAAGAAGGAAATGCCAAGGTAAAAAAGGGTATTTAGTAAAAACTTATTAATATAATTTAATTCATATGATAATCTTGTATGATCTGTTGGATTAGCTAATTTGTAACGAATTATGCATATAGCATTTAAATGTCGTTCATAAAGCAGTCAACTCCAAAAGGAGAATGCAAGCAAGTTCCAATATATATGCGAGAGCCAAAGGTCAGAGTCCTTTAGATCCCTCCACCACGTTCCATTGTTATGCAATAAAAGAATTTTGTTGCGGTCCCCTAAGGTTAGGCATTTAACTTTAGCTTTTTAATAAAGTTTATTTGCTTGAGAATTCAATATGTTAGCGATGCTCACATTCTGTAGTAAAATTTTAGTTTATACGGGATTCTAATGATGTTTGTAGAGAGTTTAAGTTTGTTGCTTTGTCATCTCCTGAAGATACATCGCGCGTAGTGAGTTTTCTCTTTCTTCTGTATAATTGTTTTAAAAAATACTACTATTATCCGGTTCCATTTACCCTCTTACGCTATTAGAGAGGAATGAAAAAATGGTTGGCAGCACACCTTCGTATGTTGCAGTTGCAAAACATAAAAGAGGACAGAAAAGCAAGATTATAGGTACCTTAATGAAAGTTATTCAGTTATGTGTGCTACTCATTGTCCACTAATTTGTTGTATGTTAATCGCTATAGAGTGCTACTACCAAGGGTATTGCTCTAATGACAACGAATTATTTATATTAATGTTTAACTGTTATATTTAATATAGTTTCAGACACAATTTTCACAGATGCATCCCGTAGCTAATGCCACTAACATTGATCCTCGGATGCCCATGTATCCATCTGGTGCTCTTAGACAACAAATATTTTATGGATAGGTTACCTCAGCACTCATTCCTTACCAAGTAATCATTATTTTTGTGTATAATAGACAGAAGTTGTATTATGCAAATGTAATTATGCAAATGTACATTCTTTTTGCTATGGCGTTTAAAAGTAAGGAAGTGCTCACTTTATTCTGCTTTCGTGTAGCCTGGTTTTGGGTAGAAGCAGACCCGTTTACCTGTAATGAGGACGGGTGGTGCACCGATGGAAAATTACTTTATGCCTATAGTGCCTCAAGGTCAGAAACCAAAACGTCAAGATGGTAGGCATGCTGGTAGAGGTGAGCCTATACAATCACCACAACATCAGATGATTATCTCATAGGTATTATATCTATTTCTTTATGGTCTCATTGAAAGCAATTCAGTAGCACTATTTTGTACCTATATGTAATAAATTCATGCAGCAGCCTACGCCGTTTTTCTTTCATTTGACTTTCATTATTTGGTTAAAGCATGCAATTTTCTAAAAGGTCGGTGTTTATTGTTAGAACCATCTTTGAATTTTCTTGCCTAAGATCTTGGTGGAAATGCATTTTTAAAGAAGGTTGTTGTGTTAGGAACATGTTACTTTTATACATGGAAGCATGTTTGACAATACAATTGGGACTTCAAAGGGGCACTTGATGAGAAGTTGGTTGGAGTTTCTTTTTAAAAATTGGTCGAAGTAAAAGGGAAAGAAAGGGTTAATCAGGTTGCTTCTTTTGTCGTATTTTGGCCAAAGTGATCTGCACCCATTTTGTTTGTTTTGGACTTATTTGATTTGACTATAGTTTAAAAGCTACCAACCTTAAACCTTATAAAAGGCTGTTTTTCTTTGTTAGAACCATATATGCATTCTTGTTTGAAAGGTTTATTGAAATACATTAATAAGTATAGTACAGCCAGTAAAGTACACGAAAACGTACATTTTTTCTATGATGGTAGGATCGCTAGTAATAAAGATTCAAAGGAGAACAGATTAATAAAAAAATGAGCTGAGAGTTCTTTCATACCTTGGTCAAAGTGAAAGGTAAAGTAAGAGAAGCCATCATCTTGGTGTTTTTTCTGTTTTTATTTTATTAACAGAAGGCTCATGTTATAAGTCCTGTGTATAGGTGTCATAAGTTGAAGTGGACGAACATGAATTAATTCCCTCTTTGAGTTGGTCGATCCATGCTTTGGAAGGAAGCTGGATCATTGCTTAAAACGTGCATGGAGAAGGCAGCATCACTTACAGGTACCATAAACAAATTTTATGAAAACTCTCCTCTCATCTTCTTTAAGACTACTTTCATTTTTTTTCTTATTCAGTTCCATTGCACGTCAAATTGATGGTTCGAAAAACTGGGAGTCATCAGAATCCTTTCAGTTTTTAATCTCTTCTCAAAGAAATGATAACCACAATTGAAAATTTTCAGGTACATCCTTGTAACAGCCCGCATTTTACGTATCGGAAGATCGTAAAATATTTTTATTTTATTCCCTGAGGGTTGGATCATTCTCATCTTTTGGTATGTTGCTTATGGGGATGTGAGACATGTCCATAAATTTTACCGATTTTGTTTGTGACCATTTTGCCCTTGTCAGTCTTGTACAGGGCATAACTTTTGACTCAGGTCGAATCAGAGGGTGAGACCTGTGCCATTGGAAAGGAATTGATGATTCTCTTTCCGTAGAGTGGTTATATGAAAGATTTGGTTCAGCGGTTTGGGAGAAATCGCTGTTTTAAGGTTTTTCAGTTGGCTATTCAGGTTTTGGAAGGCTAATGGGCTGATTTGGAGAAGGCCCATTAAGGGGTTGGTGGAGGCTATAAATAGGGGGTAAGGGATATGGAGAAAGGTTGGAATTTTCCATTCTCTTATGGGGAGGCTTTGATCTCCTTCTTCCTCTAACACCTTTCCACCATTAAAATTCCAAATCCAAGGAGGGAAATCGAAGATCTATACCATTCAAGGCTAGATCAACATCGTTTCAAGGGCGAATTCATCGGATTGAAGGGATTGATTCGAAGTGTTCGCTGTCCGGATTGCTTTTTCATCGCTTTTGCTTTGTTTTGGCTAATCGGTGAGTGATTTACATCTATCATTCGGATTCATGAAAGTATGTGAGTTGTAGGATGTTAATTTCATCATTTCCATGTTATTTTCTTTAGATCTACACCATGCTAAGTCCATTTTACATATGAATCAGCTAAGGATCTGATCTAGATAATTTAAATGGTTAATTTCATGATTTCTCTCAAGTTTATGCAAATTAGATCTGTTTTTATGTTCATATGTTCACTTATCATGTTTTGGGAAATTTATGTGTTTTGATGGAAATTGATAGATTGATGATATTGTTGGTTGCATAACATGTTTGTGGTTGCGTTTGAATGAATCGGATAAGCCGGTTTCGACGGATTCGTCGTTTGGCGAAGTTTTGGTCGAAATCAAAGTCGAAATGGAGCTGTGCAGGAATCGGGTCGGTCTAGAGGGGTCTGTTTTCTTCCTGGTCGGTCGGTCTCAGGTGAGAAAGGCTGGTCGGTCTTGGAGCTGGTCGGTTTGATCGGTCGGTCCATACTGGCCAGGTCGAGCAAATCTGGAGTTCTGATTCGGAGCAGGCGGGTCGGTCATGTTCCAGAAAGGGGTGATCAGGTCGGGTCGGTTTTAGAGGGTTGGTTCGGTCAGATGGTGGCAAACCTAGTCGGTCGAGTCAGTCGATTGGTGGTAGGGTCGAATCTTGAAGCCAGAAGGGAACCGGGTCGGTGGGTCGGTTTTAGCTGGGTCGGTTGGGCTAAGCTTTTGGGTCGATCTTAGTGGCTCAGTCGTAAGGAAGGGTTGGTTTTGGGTCTTCCCAGGAAGGGTCGGTTTTGGGTCTTCCCAGGAAGAGCAGGTTTTGGGTCTTCCCAGGAAGAGCAGGTTTTGGGTCTTCCCAGGAGGGGTCGGTTTTGGGGTCCTCCCAGAGGGCACGGTGATGGTGTAGCTTCGAGGTGGTTCAATTAGGAAGGCTCGAAGTGATGAATGTGTTCGGTGACAACTCAAAGGTCGTGAGTTGATGGATAATGGCTGCTCGAGAAGGTTGCTTGAGCTATGAAACATCGTCAAGGTTGGACGACTAGAGATGCGAAGGCCGAGAGGTCATCGTTGTCGTAAGTTCTAGCAGGCTCAAAGCAGGGGTACGATGGGGGCACCCAAAAGACTAGAAGGTTGCTGGTCGAGTACCCTGGGTCTTGGGGAAAGGCCTAGTGTAACACCCCGAATTTCAATTAACACTAATGTTTAGTAATTAAAGTATAATTTATCTCAGATGTGAGAATCAGGGGAAACGGGCTGCGTCATTGCGTTCGTCTCGGAAAAATACGCGAAATAGAGTCCGAGTTTGCGTAAAACGGGTACCGTATGAAAGAGATATGGACGAACGAAGTTAGGCAGAAAAACCCGAAACAGGCCAGAAATGCACTGGCGCACTTGTGAAGTGCGCCAGCACAAAAATACACTGGCGCACTTGGGAAGTGCGCCCATGTCGGGACAGGAAACCTGCACAGTTTCTAGAGAGTTCTGTGGTTGGGTGCACTAGTTTGGGGTTTGGGCTTGGTCTTAGGGCTGGTTTCTGGAAGGTTCCGAAATCTAAGGGTCCTAATCTAATTTAGGGTTAATCTAAGGGCCTAAAACACTCACCTAATCTATAAATACACCCTAAACCTACCCTAATCCATACTAAAAATAGAATTGAGGGCTACATGCCGCCAAATTAAATCTTAGAAGGAGCCTCCACTAATTTATGAAGAGGGTTGCAAGCTAATCACTCTCTAATCAACCTCTAATCCATTCTAAGCATCTTAATCTTCTTCATTTGGAGTGCAAATTGGCTAGTTGTGAGTTTCTATCACTTTAATGATCAATTGCTAAACTAAGTAGATGAGATATGATGAGATCATATGGTTTTGTTTGTGGATTAATGGGTTTTAAGTCATATGACATGATGTTAGTTTGCTAATGTATGTGGGTTATGCAAGTTTTGTGCTTTGTGATCATATGTTAATATGCAAGTTACATGTATGATAATATGCAAGTTACATGTATCATATTATGCAAGTTGTATGTTTCTTCATATGCAAGTTTTGTGCTTTGTGATCATATGTTAATATGCAAGTTACATGTATGATAATATGCAAGTTACATGTATGATATTATGCAAGTTTATGAGTTCATATGCAAGTATGTAACATGTTATGCAAGTTCATATGCAAGTTTATGAGTTCATATGCAAGTTATGTGACATGTTATACAAGTTCATATGCAAGTTATGTATTTGTTAATATGTAAGTTTATGTAACATGTTATGCAAGTTAATATGCAAGTTATGTGACATGTTATACAAGTTAATATGCAAGTTATGTGACATGTTATACAAGATTATATGCAAGTTATGTGACATGTTATGCAAGTTCATATGCAAGTTATGTGTTTGTTAATATGCAAGATGGCACCTTTGAAACATGTTCATACATATGCAAGTTGACACCTTTTATATGTGTTATGTCATGAGAACGAAATTACGTGGGAACGATGGGGTTAATTAAATGCATATGTTAATAAGATTGTGTGAAATTAATATAATTATGCATAACATAAAATAAATGAACATAGTATGGGAATTTGCCTATTAAGTTAGGTGTACCCATACTATGTGTTGGGAATTTGCCTATTAAGTTAGGTGTACCCACACTTTGGAGTTGGGAATTTGCCTATTAAGTTAGGTGTACCCATATTCCTAAAATAAACATGATAATTAACACAAATTATGGGGGTGATTAATTAGGAGTAATTAATCGATTAAGACACGAGGTTGGACCCGTTTTTAGTGTAAGACTGCCCGGAGTTTACCGGCTTAACCAGGCATCTACAAATGACGGTCCAATGTGAGGGGTCTTAATCATAAATTAAATACGTAACAAGGGTAAATGACACAAGGTTGGACCCGTTTGTAGTGTAAGACTGCCCGTAACCTACAAGCTTAACCAGGCATCTACAAATGACGGTCCAATGTGAGGGGTCCTTTGCACGGTTACGGTGTTAATCAATTAAGAAACACTTAACCAGATAAGCATGTAGTGTGGCATGGGGGTTAAGTGGGTACCTTGGGTGGTAGGTGGAAATTGCTAGTGGTTGCCAATAGAAAATATGATAAAAATACTTAACCAAGATGAAACATGTAATTAAACATGATTAAAGGGTTAAGTGGGAAACACTAGTGTGTGGGCCAAGCTTAGGGGGATGGCTTGTGCTGGGGGCCCATTTCAACCAGTAACCCATACGTATCTTAGTGGGCTCGACCCATGTCGAGGACGGGACACGCATACTGGGCTTGACTATAAGAGGCCAAAATGGGTTAGCGGTGGCAACGCATGACCAACGGGTTTCATATGCGTGTGTGGGCCCGGGCTGGTAAATAAGACGTTGTTGCATCGTGTAGATATAAGCCGTGCACCGTTAGTTTTATCAGGTTGCCACGTTGGGGAATGGTATACCCCACGGTGGGGCCAGCACGGGTATCTACGTTAGGGAGCCGATCGAATGGGGAGTAGTGTGTACACCTAGTGGATTGTAGGGCCCCGTGGCGTCTACTTAGTCACCTAGGGGTACGCGAGAACTATTAAGTTAATTTTATAAGTCCATGGGTGGGATCAACCTTTAAGTTAAGAATGACTGGTGTGGTGCAGTTTAGTAATTTACCTTTGGAAGGGTAGATGCGTCTTTATCTTTTATCTTAGTTTAGTTGACTGCTTAGTGTAGCCATTCATCCCCATTAGTTACCGTATATTAGTTTATGTCTTCTCTGGTTACTTTAACAATTGTACTGTTAAAGTTATAGGACTCGCTCAGACTTATGTCTGACCCCGTTGTTTTTATCTTTTTCCCAACCCTCAGGTCCTCAGGTGGATCCTAGCAGTAGTGGAGCTTGATCGGATTGCTGTTCCAGTCTTTAGGAGCTTGGATTGATGTAAAGCTCCAGTTACCCAGTTATCTTTTCTTTTGTTATGGCTATTGTATGAGAGTGGGATTATGTACTTCTTTATTTTGATGGATATTGTACTTGACTTTTATTGTGGTTTTATGATGTAACCAGACATGTTTTACTTCCGCTGTTATGAGATGATGTTTTAAATTTCAAGTACTATTTATATCTGTCTTGTTGTAATTTTTCTGTTCTATATTCACTAAAATACTCCACCGATGCTATGGCATTCCCTTAGTGAGTGACCATAGCGGGAGTGGGGTGTTACACGTGGTATCAGAGCTGAAGGTTACCGGAACAGATAAATTTTTGAGAAAAATACTTTTTTTTTAGAAAATAGTAAAGGTATTATTTTTGGAAAAAGTATTTTCAAAAACATGTCTTTTAGGAGAAAAGTTTTTGAAAAAGAAAAGCATAATCCCCAATAGCCATATCTTTATCTTTCGGAATCTCCTTTTTGAATCTTTCCTCTTTCGTTTCAGCATGGCTGAAGATCTTAACATCCCGGAGGGTTTAGTTATACCACTATGGTATAGTAGGTTACAAGAGGCTAGGGCCGCGGGTCCAGCCAATGCTACTACACCAGAGGCAACCGCTCCTCCTCCTCAGCCTAGAGTGGATAATTTTGCTAAGATTTGCAAGGAGTTCAAGGCTATAGGAGGAAAACCTTTTCTAGGTTCAGAGACTTTCGTAGAGGCTAGAGATTGGCTTAAGGAAGTGGAAGAGTTGCTAGATATCTTTGAAGTGGAAGAGGGAAAGAAAGTCAAGTTGGCGGCTTGGTTAATGAAGGGAGAGGCCTCATTCTGGTGGGAGGTCACTAATGGAGAACGCCCTGTTGACTCTTGGGCAGATTTCAAGCAAAGGTTTGAGGCTAAGTTTCTCTCAAGGGCGGAAGAGAATCTGTTTATGGAGAAGTTCTTGAATTTGAAGCAAGGGAATCTCACGGTGAAAGAATATGTCAACAAATTCAATCAACTAGCAAGGTTTGGCATAGAGTTGGTGAATACACCGGAGAAGAAGGCTTTGAGGTTCGTTAGAGGCTTGAACGAACCATTGCAAGGAATAGCTATGACTCACATTCCAATGGGGGCCACCTTTGAGAAGCTTGTCTACATGGCACTTATGCATGAGGATGATAAGAGTTCTAAGGCACCAGAGAAGAAGGGGGATCAGAAGAAACCGCAACAACAACAACAAGGCAAGGGTGGAAAAGGCAATGGTGACAAGGGGAAGAAGAAGAAGAAGTGCTTCAATTGTGGGACCCCAGGCCACCTCAGCAAGGATTGTCGCAAAAAGAAGAAGACCGGTTGCTTTCATTGTGGTGAAGCAGGACATCTTGTGAAGGACTGCCCAAAGAAGGGGCAGAAGACGGGGTCTACCTCAGGAGGTCAGGTGCAAGCTCTTATGGCACCAACTCAGGTAGGGGGGCAAGTTCAGGCTCTCTCAGTTCCACCGATTCAGCAGAGAGGTAGAACTATTTCCGTTGAAAGTCTGGTTTTTTCTGTTTGATCATCCAGTTCGTACTTTGTTTGACTCTGGCGCATCGCATTCTTTTATCTCATCATCGTTAGTTGAGTCACTGCACTTAGACACCAGTCTAGTTGATGATCCCTTGGTTGTTTCAAACCCAATTGGGGGCTCCATATATTTGTCTATGATATGTTTGGGTTTGAAGATTTCTATACTTAGCGTTGAGTTTAGATGTGATGCTTTTGTATTGGGCTTCACGGGCTATGGGTTGATTTTGGGCATGGAATGGTTATCCAGTAATGGTGCCGTTCTTGATTGTGAAAGGAGAGTTGTCAGGCTTATGGCCCGCTTGGGTAATACTCTCGAGATCTCTTGTAATCCCCTGGAATCTGTTTTGCTAAGTTATCTTGAATCGCTCGATGCTTCGGTCGAGAGTTTGCGTTCTGTCAGAGTGGTCCGGGAATATCCGGATGTGTTTGAAGAGGTGAAGGGTTTGCCTCCGAAGCGGGAGATAGATTTCCGAATTTATTTGGTGGATAATGCCAAACTAGTGTCTTTGCCAGTGCACCACATGGCTCCTCGTGAGAGAAGAGAACTTCATAAGCAAGTAGGGGAGTTGCTTGAGAAGGGGTTCATAAGGCGAAGTATATCGGAGTGGGGAGCTCCAGTAGTGTTTGCCACGAAGGCGGATGGGTCCCTCAGACTTTGTGTGGATTATAGAGAACTTAATAAGCTCACGAAGAAGAATAGACACCCATTACCGAGGATAGATGATCTCTTTGATCAGTTGGTTGGCGCCTCAGTGTTTTCGCAGATGGACTTAGCTACAGGGTTTCATCAGTTGAGAGTGGCGGAGGACAGTATAGAGAAGACTGCTTTCCGGAATCCGGATGGTTTTTTATGAGTGGCTTGTGATGCCATTTGGGTTGACAAACGCCCCTGCATACTTTGTTGATCTGATGAGTAGAGTGTTCAGAGAGTATCTGAATAAGTTTGTAGTGGTCTTTGTGGATGACATCTTGGTCTTTTCCAAGAGTGAAGAAGAGCATGCCTTACATCTCAGAGAAGTGTTGGAGACTCTTCGAGCACATAGTCTTAAAGCTAAATTCTCTAAATGTCATTTTTGGAGAAGAGAAGTGCGATTCTTAGGGCATGTGGTCTCTAAGGAATGGATAGCTGTGGATCCCGCAAAGATAGTATCTATCCAGGATTGGAAAGTTCCTAGAAATGCTACCGAAGTAAGAAGTTTCTTGGGGTTGGCAGGATATTATAGGAAGTTCATCAAAGACTTCGCGAAGATATCAGCCCCATTAACCCGCTTGACGAAGAAGAACCTGGTTTTCTCATGGGACGTAGATTGTGATGATGCTTTCCGACGGTTAAAAAGAGCTTTGACCACCGCTCCAGTTTTAGTGCTTCCAGATGGGAGTAAGCCGTTTGTTGTTTATACCGATGCTTGTGGGACAGGATTAGGCGCAGTCTTGATGCAGGAGGGAAGGGTAATAGCCTATGGAGGGAGGCAATTGAGAGTGCATGAGAAGAATTACCCTACCCATGATCTAGAGTTGGCCGCGATTGTTTTCACACTTAAGTCTTGGCGCCATTATCTTCTTGGTGAGAGATTCGAGTTGTTCACTGACCATAAATCATTGAAGTACTTATTCTCTCAGAAGGATTTAAACTTAAGACAACAAAGGTTGATGGAGTTCTTAGCATCCTATGATTTCGAGATAGCGTATACCCCTGGCAAGGGTAACGTGGTGGCGGACGCCTTGAGTAGAAAAAGGCTATCTTTGAGTCCATTGTTCGTGGAACGGCGAAGCTTGGAGTTTCTTTCTTTGTTCGACTTCAGACCTTCTGTTGACTTTGTACCTGGTTTGTTAGCATCCTTGGAGGTTAGACCTACTCTTTTGGGACGGATTGGCGAGGCTCAGCGAGACGACCCACAGTTGGTTGAGTTGGTAGAGAAGCTTATAAGGGGGGAGTCGTCCAGCCATTTGGGTAGATACACCATAGATGATAGGGGATAGTTGCATAGAGACGGTAGACTTTGTGTACCGCAAGATGAGGGTTTGAAGAAGGCTATTTTGGATGATGCACATCGTTCAAGGATGACTATTCATCCCGGTGGAGACAAAATGTACCAAGACATGAAGAGAGTTTTCTTCTGGGCCAGTATGAAGAAAGATGTGGCCGAGTATGTGGCTAGATTCTTAGTGTGCCAACAAGTTAAAGCGGAGCAAAGGAAACCCGGTGGGTTGCTACACCCATTGGAAGTTCCGCAATGGAAGTGGGATAGTGTCTCGATGGATTTCATCGATGGGTTACCGAGATCGAGGAAGGGCAATACGGGAATTTGGGTTGTGGTAGACAGACTTACCAAGAGTGCCCATTTTATACTCGTGAAGAGTAAGAGGACCGCTCCATGGCTTGCTTCAGTCTATGTTAGAGAGATTGTTAGATTGCATGGCGTACCATCCAGCATTGTGAGTGATCGAGATCCTATCTTCACTAGTGAGTTTTGGAGAAGTTTGCAAGAGGCGGTAGGGACTCAGTTGTGTTTGAGCACCGCATATCATCCTCAGACGGACGGTCAGACCGAGAGGGTGAACCGTATCTTAGAAGATCTCTTGAGGCTTTGTATCTTGGATTTTGGAGGTACATGGGAAGAACATCTTCCTTTGGTGGAGTTCGCATACAATAACAGCTTTCAGTCTAGTATTGGCATGGCACCTTTCGAAGCTCTTTATGGAAGGCCTTGTCGATCTCCTACATGTTGGTGGGAATCTACGGATAAGATCTTGCTTGGGCCAGATATGGTTAGAGAGACTTCAGAGAAGATTGATTTGATTCGAAGAAGGATGAAGGCAGCGCAAGATAGACAGAAATCTTATGCGGATCGGAGAAGGACGGATCTTGAGTTTGAGGTTGGGGACATGGTTTTTGTCAAAGTATCTCCGTTGAGAAATGTTGTTCGCTTTGGGTCCGTTGGGAAGTTAGCACCGAGGTTTGTTGGGCCGTTTCCTATTAAGGAAAGGATTGGACGGATGGCATATAGGGTGGAGTTGCCCGACAGACTTAGTGGTGTTCATGATGTATTCCATGTATCACATTTGAGGAAGTGCTTACATGAGACCGCAGAGGTGGTAGAGCCGAGCTTGCTTAGAGATGTAGAGGTAGAGCGTGATGCGACGATTCGACGAGCTCCTACTCGCATCCTTGGGTCAGAAACTAGGAAGTTGAGGAACAGAGAAGTTCAGCTAGTTAAAGTGCAATGGGGAGATGACGAAAGCAATGCTACTTGGGAGACGGAAGCGAAGATGCGTTCTTTGTACCCATTTCTTTTTGAGAGTATGTCTTTTAACTTCTCCTTTATCGCTTGTCTAGTACTTATCTTATCTTTAGTATATCCTCTCGCTAGTACCTATGACCTTTAGATAAGGTAAAACCTATGGTTGAAACATGTGTTTGAAACATGTTATGGTTGATGGATGCATGTGGATGCAATTGTTTGCTAGTGGTTGCTCGTGGATGCATATACACACACATTAGGCACTAGATCGGCTCAGTCACTTCATGTTGCATATCGCATAAATGGATGTGGTAGTTAGATTGATGGATGTATCATGGCTGTGTTATCATGTGGATGATGCATTTTTGTGTATGGTTGTGCACGCATATAGAAATTGTATGTGTCAATAGGGTTTCGCATACATATTGGATGCATGGCACTATCATGGTTTGCATTAAGGAGGTCGACTGAATCAGTAAACCGCCTGATTTTGCATTAGTATACGGACATATACACACACTTTCTGCATATGTTCATACATCATTAGAAGTTTCTAAGGATAATGGTTGCTTGTGGTTGATGGTTTAGTAGATGGTTGTTTGGTTGGTAGGATACGTTCTTCTTGACTTAGAGATTTCGAGGACGAAATCCTTTAAGTAGGGGAGAATGTAACACCCCGAATTTCAATTAACACTAATGGTTAGTAATTAAAGTATAATTAATCTCAGATGTGAGAATCAGGGGAAACGGGCTGCGTCATTGCGTTCGTCTCGGAAAAATACGCGAAATAGAGTCCGAGTTTGCGTAAAACGGGTACCGTATGAAAGAGATATGGACGAACGAAGTTAGGCAGAAAAACCCGAAACAGGCCAGAAATGCACTGGCGCACTTGTGAAGTGCGCCAGCACAAAAATACACTGGCGCACTTGGGAAGTGCGCCCATGTCGGGACAGGAAACCTGCACAGTTTCTAGAGAGTTCTGTGGTTGGGTGCACCAGTTTGGGGTTTGGGCTTGGTCTTAGGGCTGGTTTCTGGAAGGTTCCGAAATCTAAGGGTCCTAATCTAATTTAGGGTTAATCTAAGGGCCTAAAACACTCACCTAATCTATAAATACACCCTAAACCTACACTAATCCATACTAAAAATAGAATTGAGGGCTACATGCCGCCAAATTAAATCTTAGAAGGAGCCTCCACTAATTTATGAAGAGGGTTGCAAGCTAATCACTCTCTAATCAACCTCTAATCCATTCTAAGCATCTTAATCTTCTTCATTTGGAGTGCAAATTGGCTAGTTGTGAGTTTCTATCACTTTAATGATCAATTGCTAAACTAAGTAGATGAGATATGATGAGATCATATGGTTTTGTTTGTGGATTAATGGGTTTTAAGTCATATGACATGATGTTAGTTTGCTAATGTATGTGGGTTATGCAAGTTTTGTGCTTTGTGATCATATGTTAATATGCAAGTTACATGTATGATAATATGCAAGTTACATGTATGATATTATGCAAGTTGTATGTTTCTTCATATGCAAGTTTTGTGCTTTGTGATCATATGTTAATATGCAAGTTACATGTATGATAATATGCAAGTTACATGTATGATATTATGCAAGTTTATGAGTTCATATGCAAGTATGTAACATGTTATGCAAGTTCATATGCAAGTTTATGAGTTCATATGCAAGTTATGTGACATGTTATACAAGTTCATATGCAAGTTATGTGACATATTATGCAAGTTCATATGCAAGTTATGTATTTGTTAATATGTAAGTTTATGTAACATGTTATGCAAGTTAATATGCAAGTTATGTGACATGTTATACAAGTTAATATGCAAGTTATG
The DNA here is from genome assembly GCA_030737875.1 of Allium sativum. Classification (NCBI taxonomy): domain Eukaryota; kingdom Viridiplantae; phylum Streptophyta; class Magnoliopsida; order Asparagales; family Amaryllidaceae; genus Allium; species Allium sativum. The sequence goes on from JASFAX010002263.1 coordinate 45,077, forward strand.
TGACATGTTATACAAGATTATATGCAAGTTATGTGACATGTTATGCAAGTTCATATGCAAGTTATGTGTTTGTTAATATGCAAGATGGCACCTTTGAAACATGTTCATACATATGCAAGTTGACACCTTTTATATGTGTTATGTCATGAGAACGAAATTACGTGGGAACGATGGGGTTAATTAAATGCATATGTTAATAAGATTGTGTGAAATTAATATAATTATGCATAACATAAAATAAATGAACATAGTATGGGAATTTGCCTATTAAGTTAGGTGTACCCATACTATGTGTTGGGAATTTGCCTATTAAGTTAGGTGTACCCACACTTTGGAGTTGGGAATTTGCCTATTAAGTTAGGTGTACCCATATTCCTAAAATAAACATGATAATTAACACAAATTATGGGGGTGATTAATTAGGAGTAATTAATCGATTAAGACACGAGGTTGGACCCGTTTGTAGTGTAAGACTGCCTGGAGTTTACCGGCTTAACCAGGCATCTACAAATGACGGTCCAATGTGAGGGGTCTTAATCATAAATTAAATACGTAACAAGGGTAAATGACACAAGGTTGGACCCGTTTGTAGTGTAAGACTGCCCGGAACCTACCGGCTTAACCAGGCATCTACAAATGACGGTCCAATGTGAGGGGTCCTTTACACGGTTACGGTGTTAATCAATTAAGAAACACTTAACCAGATAAGAATGTAGTGGGGCATGGGGGTTAAGTGGGTACCTTGGGTGGTAGGTGGAAATTGCTAGTGGTTGCCAATAGAAAATATGATAAAATACTTAACCAAGATGAAACATGTAATTAAACATGATTAAAGGGTTAAGTGGGAAACACTAGTGTGTGGGCCAAGCTTAGGGGGATGGCTTGTGCTGGGGGCCCATTTCAACCAGTAACCCATACGTATCTTAGTGGGATCGACCCATGTCGAGGACGGGACACGCATACTGGGCTTGACTATAAGAGGCCAAAATGGGTTAGCGGTGGCAACGCATGACCAACGGGTTTCATATGCGTGTGTGGGCCCGGGCTGGTAAATAAGACGTTGTTGCATCGTGTAGATATAAGCCGTGCACCGTTAGTTTTATCAGGTTGCCACGTTGGGGAATGGTATACCCCACGGTGGGGCCAGCACGGGTATCTACGTTAGGGAGCCGATCGAATGGGGAGTAGTGTGTACACCTAGTGGATTGTAGGGCCCCGTGGCGTCTACTTAGTCACCTAGGGGTACGCGAGAACTATTAAGTTAATTTTATAAGTCCATGGGTGGGATCAACCTTTAAGTTAAGAATGACTGGTGTGGTGCAGTTTAGTAATTTACCTTTGGAAGGGTAGATGCGTCTTTATCTTTTATCTTAGTTTAGTTGACTGCTTAGTGTAGCCATTCATCCCCATTAGTTACCGTATATCAGTTTATGTCTTCTCTGGTTACTTTAACAATTGTATTGTTAAAGTTATAGGACTCGCTCAGACTTATGTCTGACCCCGTTGTTTTTATCTTTTTCCCAACCCTCAGGTCCTCAGGTGGATCCTAGCAGTAGTGGAGCTTGATCGGATTGCTGTTCCAGTCTTT